>JAVTVY010012600.1:0-57731 GCA_036873755.1 Hanleya hanleyi
AAGGCCGATATGTCAACCCCACACCCCGTCCATTAGATGCCCCTTCACCTAAGCTTCAATTTGATACCTCACTCGACCCCATCGGCCCACTAGCGGCCCCTACAGATTGCCGAACACTTCCACGAAAATCCACGGGTTTGGGACTACTTTCGGTCCGCGGAGGCAGACCGCATCACCACCAGACCGCATCACCGCGGAGAAATACATGCCCCCAAGGTGACGCCCCATTCACCCAAACCGGAAGTGACGTCATACCTGCGCACAACACTCCTGCGCACACCCTCCCAATACCGCCCCAATACCGCCCCAAAACCTCCCCATTTTTTTTTCTGCGCATGCGCAGTGACGCGCTAGCCTTCCGTTTTACTCACTGTATACTACTCACGTACATGCCAAAAATCAAGGTTCTAATGTCAACGGTTCTCCTTATTTTGCCGACGAAAGGATTCGGATGGACTGACTGACTACCGGACAATTTGCAAATGGTAGCCTACTTCGTAGGAAAAACCTAATCTCAAACTGCCGAAAACTTACAAAACAATACCGATATCATTATTAAGGAAGCCTATAAGTTAGCCCTCTTGGTTATAATGAATTCGGATTATTATGGGAACAACACCAGTTTCATGCTTCTGGATGAAAACACTTGCAGTCAGCTATCAGATAACAATGACAAACAGTCTTCTCCAAACTACACAATTTAGCCCTAAAGTATAGCCACATTCTAACCAAACCTGAATAGCAGAATATATAACCTGGTAGTCATGCTCTTGAAACCATACAGCAAACATATCAGTACTAGTGAGATGAATTAGATTTCCTAAACTGTTTACCAGGAAATATACCGCCAGATATTCTTACGAAGTAGGCTCTCATTTGCAAATTGTCCGGTAATCAGTCAGTCAGTCCATCCGAATCCTTTCGTCGGCAAAATAAGGAGAACCGTTGACATTAGAACCGGGATTTATGGCATGAAGGTGCATTAGGAGACTTTTACCATCAAGTTCTGAGCTGGCCTACGTTTGATGAAAATTTCTGGTGATTTTTGATGAAAATCACTGGTTTTTCTGACTTGGGCAGTGCCCAATTTAATATATATATTAAATTAGATTAATAAATATTAATATCCCCACTCAGAAATATTCAGGGAATAATCCTGAATAGATCAGGCTGTACATCCACAACTCAATTTCAGGGATTTTACCTGAAATCCAGGGATAATTTCCTGAATTTCAGGAAAATGATCCCTGAATGAGAGGATTTTCCCTGAAATTCAGGCAAATTTACCACCCTGATTAGTATGTTCCCGACCCTATTCAGGTACGTAAAATCCCCTAAAATTCAGGTAATTTAGCTTTAATTCAGGGATGATATACCTGAATTTCAGGAAATTATCCCTGAATTTCAGGTAAAATCCCTGAAATTGAGTTGTGGATGTGCAGCCTGATCTATTCAGGATTATTCCCTGAATATTTCTGAGAGTGTATAGGCAGGATTTCAACTGGGGGTGGGGATTTTCAAGAATACAGTTCACGTCGGAGTCCTAATGCCTACCCTACTTCCTAGGTCCTATGACGTTAGTCACACTGCTCATGTTATACTTGTCAGTTTTGAGTAAGCATACCGTATGAATTAGGGCAAGAATCTATCGAATACTGGATCAATAAACATCCCGAGGTTATATGGAATATAAATTTAATCAAGAGTTCTTAGTAGACAGCGTTATATTCATCTTAGAGAACAACACGTTCCATTTAACATGATGTCTTTTTTTCTTTTTCTTTTCAATTCTTGGTACAGAAATGAGAACCAACATGGACCCCACGTAGGCTACAATGACATTAGCGTATCTAGAAGAAAGAATATTTGATGCCGTGGCTAACAAATATGGTATACAAGATAGTACAGCTTTCCGAAACGTATGGAAAAGATATTTGGACGATTGTTTCCTCTTATGGCAGTAGTCTCAAACTCTCATATTTTGCAAACACTGCACCCGAATATCACGTTTGAAAGCAGCAGTAATAGTTTACGTTACTCGATCCTTTGATAACTAAAACAAAAAAGAAACCAATCACTGATTTGTATCATAAGCCGACCGATACTAGACAATATCGTCATTTCAAAATCAATCATGCTAGACATTTTAAGATCCATATTCCATATAACCTTGCTCGTCGGATTTGCACTATTGTGACAAAACTTAAGGGAAAAATGGATTAGTGAAGTTGAAAAAGTAGGGGTTCTCCGACGGAGACTATCATGACAGTTAAACGCAACATCAAAAGGGTGGAGGAAAACGGTGCCGGCTTACTGGGAAGAAGTCAAATACCCCACAGACAAGTATACTGACCACATATTTCTAAAAATATCACAAGAACCAAAACTGATACGTGATGGATTTCCATGTCTTTTCCACGTAACACAGGCAACTGGCGATCCATTACTGAAATAAAATATTGATTAAACCAACTGGCGATGGGTCGGAAACCTATTGAATATGACTGACCTTGACCTATTTTATCTAGGTCCAATTTGAGTATTGGTGATAAATTTGAAGAATTATATCTAGGCTCTCCAAATTCATAGTACATGGTGACTGACCAGAAACCTCTCCCATTTGATTCACCTTGGCCTATTTTATAAAGATCCCGAGGGATCATGGTTCGGCTCTTCTACACTACATATTAATTAGAAGCCTATTCAAGTTGACCGACCTTGATATATTTCATCAAGGACAAACTCTATTTAATACAGTATGTTTCACAGGGATAGAGTTTGGCATACACGGGCGTATATTGAGACCCATATATGCTCTTGTTTTCATGCATTTTCTTTGCGTATCATGAAAATCACCAAGACAGTTGGTGAGAAAATATTCATGATGTTTATATAGAACATGAAATTGTTAAGGCTAATATATTATTATAAGCCATTTCTGGGGGAAGAAGGAGATAATATCGTTAATATTCTATATGAGTTATCTTCAAAGACATATTTATCCAGCAATACTATCTACATGTACGTGTATGAACAATTCAACATAAATCTAAATAAAATAATCCAGACCTTTATTGGGCCATGTTTAATTTGGGCAAATAATTTTCGCACTCCTTGAAGAACTTCTGCATGTATAATCCAATATTGTAGCATGTAAAGTGTCTTTCCTGGAGGAATGATGATGGGTATCATCACATGGATGCAGATTCTGATTTATTTACACTGTTAAGCTTTAATGGTAACTGGACAACATAGATGATGTCGAATTATATGGATATACATGTATGCATGAGATATGTACAGTACAGACCGGCTCAAATCAGATTTATTGCGCATTTGAAAGATTAACGCCCATAATCGTGAAAAAAATCTGATTGGCGTTAAACAATATCACCTGTTGGAACTGCAAGACACTTGGAATAATTGGCAGCTATTAATTTAAATGCACAATACATCGAGCACCAAGACTCGACATGAAACACTCAAGAATGACTAACAGATATAAAAATGTAAATGTATTTGGAATGATCGGCAGCTATTAACGAGGCCGAAAAATACCGCAGCCAGGCGATAAACGACCACGCACTACTGTCGGCCTACATATGGAATGTACCCACAACGGCATGTCGTTTTCACGCCGCTCTCTTTTCTCGGAAATTTCCATTAGAGACGACAGATTTCGCAAAGCCATGATTACCGGCGCTAGTCCATTACGTCCAAACACTGGGATAATTTGGAACCCACGTACCAATGCAAGTTGGACTTGTCTTATTATAGGCGATGGTATACCCAATCTGAAGCAATCTTCGGGAGAATATGAGGTCATTAAAAGCGTAACTGTTCTTTCTTTACCGGTATTAACTGACGAGGAAACATGATCATTGGGAAAATGATTAACATGCACGCATGGCTGTGAGCAATTATCATTTTTTTATTCAATTTAATCGAATACGAACGAGATACAACACATATCACGAATCGTTAGATTCTTGGTATGTGCTTTGGAATAGGTTAACCGGAAGACTATACTGTGAAGTAATGTGACTCTGTCAGTATGTCGGCACCTCTTCCCACTTCCCTTATATGTGTTGTAATGTTTACCTGTATATGGCGAGATTCTGCTGGTAGACGTTTCGTCCCCGAGGCCCATCCCCCTATACAGACCTTTTGGTCTTTGATATATGTTGGCATTTGTGGGAAGTTGATGCTGGGTGGACATCGGGCTTTACAGACTGGTCTTTTGTGTTTCAATGTAGTCATTTTCATCTGACGACGATACAGCTCAACAATTCCCAGTGTACGAGTTGTCACAGAGACACAGCTCATCAATTGCCAATATACGAGTTGTCAGGGCATTTCCATCTTTGCTCTCTAGATTTGTATCTAATACCGCTTATGCCGGTGCTAGGGGCCGTGTGGTCATGTCATCCAAGTTGCCACATGAACAGGTACAATAAAAGCGTACCTGAGATATAACACATATCACGAATCGTTAGATTCTTGGTATGTGCTTTAGAATAGGTTAACCAGAAGACTATTCTGTGAAGTCATGTGACGCAGTCAGTATGTCGGCACCTCTTCCCACTTCCCTTATATGTGTTGTAATTTTTACCTGTATATGGCGAGATTGTGCTGGTGGACGTTTCGTCCCCGAGGCCCGCCCCCTGTACAGACCTTTTGGTCTTTGATATATGTTGGCATTTGTGGGAAGTTGATGCTGGGTCGACATCGGGCTTTACAGACTAGTCTTTTGTGTTAATTGCCGTCATTTAAATCTGACGACGATACAGCTCACCAATCTCCAATGTACGAGTTGTCACAGCGAAACAGCTCACCAATTACCAGTATACGAGTTGTCAGAGCATTTCCATCATAGCTCTCTAGATTTGTATCTAATACCGCTTATGCCGGTGCTAGGGGCCGTGTGGTCATATCATCCAAGTTGCCACATGAACAGGTACAATAAAAGCGTACCTGAGATACAACACATATCACGAATCGTTAGATTCTTGGTATGTGCTTTAGAATAGGTTAACCGGAACACTATACTGTAAAGTCATGTGACTCTGTCAGTATGTCGGCACCTCTTCCCACTTCCCTTATATGTGTTGTAAGTTTTACCTCTATATGGCGAGATTCTGCTGGTGGACGTTTCGTCCCCGAGGTCCGCCCCCTATACAGACCTTTTGGTCTTTGATATATGTTGGCATTTGTGGGATGTTGATGCTGGGTCGACATCGGGCTTTACAGACTGGTCTTTTGTGTTTCAATGTCGTCATTTTCATCTGACGACGATACAGCTCACCAATTCCCATTGTGCGAGTTGTCACAGAGACACAGCTCACCAATTGCCAATATACGAGTTGTCAGGGCATTTCCATCTTTGCTCTCTAGATTTGTATCTAATACCGCTTATGCCGATGCTAGGGGCCGTGTGGTCATGTCATCCAAGTTGCCACATTACCAGGTACAATGAAAGCGTACCTGTGATACAACACATATCACGAATCGTTAGATTCTTGGTATGTGCTTTAGAATAGGTTAACCGGATGACTATACTGTGAAGTCATGTGACTCTGTCAGTTTGTCGGCACCTCTTCCCACTTCCCTTATATGTGTTGTAACTGTAATGTATCGTGAATTACCGGTACCTCATGAACGTTTTCAATTCACAAAGTTGGCCTGTTTTCTCGCATGGTCAAGTGGAGTGCTAGCCTTTGTTGAACGCGTAAATCACCGGTCAATGGAAAAATGTTGTCGAGACTAGCTAGTGATCAGGTGGAGCGCCAGCCTTTATTAAAAGCTCGATCACCAGTCAGTGGGGGCATGCTGTCGGCACTTTTTTCACAGCTGATAATATGACCTTGGGCAGTTACCGTGCTCTGTTACCACAGTGTTACCCGGTACTTTTGTGTTTTGAGCCGGCCTGTACTGTAGGTAGTGGAACAGAAGAAGTTCAATTTTCAACAAATCAATCATGAAATTTGGAATACAATATCAGAATTTTATTTATCTACTAGTTTAGGTTTATGCTAACAACAGCTGCATAGAACATCTACATGTATATACTCACTGAATGCGGCAAGTAGCCTGGAGATTATCTCCCACCACAAAGCCCTGGAATATCTCCTGACGAAATATCATGGATTCCTGACACCATCATCTATCTTCTGATGGTTTTGTCATTTTAACCCTATCTGTCCTGGGCTTTTTGGAACCTGTTGTGGCCTGGTGGGAGGCGAAATGGCCTCCCCCCCTAATTATTTTTCTTACCCCTTGAGCTAGGGGGCTGAAACTTACCACACTATACCCTTGGGTCAAGCTCTACCCGAAAATGTAAAAAAAATCCAAGATGGCCACATTGATGACGTCACATTGACGTCATTTTCCAAAACGTCATTTTTGGTCGATTTTTCAGTCAGATTTTCCAAAAAATTTATTTATGCAATTTCTCTGCAAAAACTGCATGATAAATTAGTAAATATTAATGTGATGTGAATTAAAATAGTTTTTGGCCGCTTTTCATCGCGGAAAAGCAGAAATTTTCAGATGAACAGATACAGATTTCACATCTGAACATCCCTTCTCTCTCCCAACAGGGGCGCCAGCCTATATCTGCTGTGTCAAGTTCTCCTCGGCTCAAATGGTCATGTATTCGGAATATCGGCACGCTACCCTATACCCACCTGTAGTATCAATTAACAAACCATCTCAAGATCCAAGATTGAGGCCTTTTCGAGGGACACATCTGAGCATTTGGGTTTACCTTAAATAAACCATTATCCCACCCCAAAATCCTCCAAGTAAGAATTACCAGCTATAGCATGGTTTCAAATTCTTACAACATACTGAAACCTTGCTGAAGAATGTTCCATAAGGTTTAACCTGGCTGCAGCACAGATTCAGCAGGCTGCAAATCTTAGGAATCAATGGAGTTCTTCGGCTTAAGCAGACCCGCTCTGGAGCGAGATTCCGCGAGATCCCCCCTCCTTACGATGCATCATTTTTGCAATTTTTACTGTGACCTGAGGTATAGTGGAGTTAGCTGTGTTTATCCGTGGGTTTAGTGAAGAGGTCGAAAGTGATCGAGCTCAAATTTGGAGCATGTGTTCAAAAAGGTGGCTGATGTGTTTGACCTTTCGGTCGTGAACTTGATCGTAGCGTGGTATAGGAGTTTGGCATAGGAGTATCGGAGGGTAAATTGTGAACTACTTCAAATTTAGTGTCCCTGACAAAGGATGGGATGAGCGGAGCAAACGGTTTGTGATGCTCATCCACGAAACTACTAATTCTTTTGGTAGGTGATCCATTGCCACTATAATGATGGGGTGGGAAGTGCGAGGTGAGGTGTTCATGAGGCCTCTATAAAGCTTCTCGGAAATTTCTTCCTGTTTGAGCAATTGTGGTGACTTGGTCGTTTTCGTCTGGTAAAAGATCACAATCATACTCCACGTAGTAATTGATGTCGCGGAGTTGACATTGGATCTCGACGATGTAGTCTGAAGTGTTCCAGATTACAACAGCGGCGCCTTTATCAGATTTTTAACCGATTTTTTTCGAATTTCTAGCGATTGAGTTGATCGCATATTCTTCCTGAGAAGAAAGGATGGTTTTATGTTGCCTCGAGTGTTTGATTTCACTCTTGGTATATATCTTTTTCCATAAAAAGAGTATACGATGGTTGAACTTAATAACATGATGGTATGAACAGGTAAAACCATTACATTCTATGACAACCAATTAGCCTTAAAATATAGTATGCACCAGGGTTGCTTTTTTCCGCCAGAGGTTGAATTTTGCAGCGAGGTTATGTTCCAACGTTTACGAGGTCCGGTTTCCAGACGATATTCCACGCTTCGATTCATCGCCTGAATTCCTTTAGTTATTATGCCTTATGATGGAGCTTTTGAAAACAAATTAAAAATTATCGAAATATAGAACTTGAGCTAATTATATCCAAGTATTTTCTCAAACACGGAAACGGTTAATATATTCTAACAGTTATTTTCCAATAACTATCCCTTGATGTGGCCACACTTCTGTTTGTCTATTTAAGGTACTCACTGGATCTGGGATGTTGTGAAGATGCTGGTTGATGGGAAAGCAGAGACGGTCCCCAGGTTGAAGGATCATTACATGCTGGAGATGCGGGATCAGGCTCATCTCCAAACTCTTCCGTCTCCTCGGGTTATCAACAATCACTTCCTGGTTCGACAATTACCGTCGGACTTCATCAAGCGAAAGTGCAAAATGGTGTATATACTCCGAAACCCTAAGGACGTCGCCTGTTCCCATTACCACCACAACTTTAATATGCAACAGTTGTACCACTATGACGGGGACTGGCCCGACTACATAGAGCTTTGGCTACGTGGACAAGGTACCGTCAATCTTACATAATGTTTAATCAAATTCTTCCTATGCAAATACTATTGACATTAATTATATGGGGATATTTAATAACAACGTCGACAGAAGTAATATAATATTGTTCATGTATATATGTTTCACATTTAATCTGTGAATGATTATCATTATGATTAAAATTTGATTATCAAATATAAGAAATGTGTGCGAATAGGTTTTCCACCATTTTAATATCTTCGCAGTCGACAACGGAAGC
Organism: Hanleya hanleyi; assembly: GCA_036873755.1. NCBI lineage: Eukaryota > Metazoa > Mollusca > Polyplacophora > Lepidopleurida > Hanleyidae > Hanleya > Hanleya hanleyi. The sequence goes on from JAVTVY010012600.1 coordinate 8,624, forward strand.
TGGTTTGACTATGTCAAGGAATGGGAGCGAAATGTGAAGGACAACCCCGACCTGTCTATTTATGTGCTTCATTATGAGGATCTCAAGAAGGTAAATACCCCACATGTTCCCAACCTTTCATAGATTCTCCTAATAATCATTTTCCTCTTTTCGTGTAAATTTCTGAATTCAGAACAGAGTGATCTACTGGTAGAATGAAAAAGACATGTCGTTTTTAGGTATCAATGTTTTCAGCTTTGGAGGATGGGTCAACCTTACTTGAAACTCTCCTTTCTAGTTGTTTCTTTGACGAAACAATTTCCCGAGATTTAATTTCTGAACTCGCTGAAAATATATAATTGTATTTGCTTTGTTCATTTATAGCAAGTCATTCAAGGAAACACGACGTCGGAAGCGGGGTGGGGGTTGGGGTAGGGGGTGTCAGATTTGAGGCCAGCTATTGTTCTGGCTCAGCGCCGTAATCTTCCTCAAATTTCCGACACTCTGATACTAAAGAAAATGTTCTCGTTAAGGTACTCGGAACCTCGGGTTATGACACTATACAATGAATACGCCTCTAATTAGAAGTTTGCCGAAGTACCACTAGTATGTTAGAAGCTTTCTGGAGTATCAGGAGTACGTTAGAAGATTTCCGGAGTACCTGTAGTAGATTAGAAGCTTTCCGAAGTACCGGTGGTATCTTATAAAGCTATCTAAATTACCGGTAGGATGTTAAGTTTTCGAAGTACCGATACTACGTTAGAAGCTTTCCGAATATCGGTAGGATGTTAGAATATTTCGAAGTACGGGTAGTACGTTAGAATCTTTCCGAAGTACCAAAAGTACGTTAGAAGCTTTCCGAAGTAACGGTACTACATGTACGTTACATACTTTCCGAAGTAACGGTGTGAACTCAACGTACGTTAGAAGCTTTTCGAAGTATCGGTAGTACGTTATAAACTTTCCGCAAACTTTTCATCGAGCTGTGAGTCACCCCTACGGGTATCTGTCCGTCGATTTAAAATCCCATATTCCCGACGTACGCCGACTAATGACGAAACTATTGCCTGGGAAACGCGATTCAGAACCACTGGTGTACAGCGTCAAAGCCAACAACCGCCCAAGTGTGGACTCGCGCACCCATTGCCATCACATCAACCGACTCAACAGGTCCCTCAGGTGCCCACGACAACTGGCATTCGATATCCATCCGAAACGTTCGATAATTTTCACGCAACAGATTGTTAGCGGGGGACGCCGATTCCCGTAAACACGCTGATCAGTCAACAAGCCTCGTACTCCCTACCAACGCATACACCTAGTCCACTGAAGACGGAACGAACTTTATATCCATCCAATAGCTACCGAGAGACAACCGAGTGTAAGGCCAGGCCAGACTGGATTCCTAGAAGAATACGTCGATAAATCAGTATGGCGACAGCTATGTACGGGGAAGTGGGGAAGATACTCGAAGCGAAAGAAAAAGTTTTTCAACGCGAAGGATATTCCAGAAAGAATTCCAAAATCCTGGCGCATAATGTAGTGACCCTCGACTGCAACGATCTTTATACGCGGACAGTATTTGAAACTCGTCAAGGGTATGAAATCTCTGGTCAATGACCCCATCCATATGAATATCGAACGAACAGCCTGTGTGTTGAAAACTTCGAACATAAGTTGGGAAGAGGCGCATGCCACAGCTATCGCTCAAAAGAAACACTCGTGCGAACATCGACAGTCCTGTTTTCATACGCTATGTCTTTGAGAGACTTGGATGTACTAGATGACGTTTCCAGCGACCCACCCAGCGACGAAGACGATGCTGACGATACGATGACGTCGATGTTGACGACAATGACGAAGACGTGGACGAGGACGACAACAGCTTTTGGGATACAAAGCCGTCGACGTGCACAGGAACAACACAAAACGTAAATCGGGAGAACTATGTGATTTCTAGGCATCCGATACGTCCATGCACCCAAAGATCGCACAAGCTTTGAAGGACATTTATTTGCAAATCGTCAGAGTGATCAATGATCTGCGCCGGGGCGAGTCAAAAATACCACGAGATACCGGCAGAAAGGATTAGATTCGCAACATTGGTGGCCTGGGATGTTTCCTTGAGCGTGCACAAGAAGACGTTCGAGAGATTACTGCCGGATACTATTTAGCCTTTTTCTGATGATGGGAATGATACCAACAGCCAACATTATTTTAACCCATATGGCGAGATTCTGCTGGTGGACGTTTCGTCCCCGAGGCCCCGCCCCCTGTACAGACCTTTTGGTCTTTGATATATGTTGGCATTTGTGGGAAGTTGATGCTGGGTCGACATCGGGCCTTACAGACTAGTCTTTTGTGTTAAATGCCGCCATTTTCATCTGACGACGAAACAGCTCACCGGTCCCCAGTGTACGAGTTGTCACAGCGAAACAGCTCACCAATTGCCAATGTACGAGTTGTCAGAGCATTTCCATCGTGGTTCTCTATGTTTGTATCTGATACCGCTTATGCCGGTGCTGGGGGCCGTGTGGTCATGTCGTCCGGGTTGCCACATGAACAGGTACAATAAAAGCGTACCTGAGTGAGATACAACACATATCACGAATCGTTAGATTCTTGGTGTGTGCTTTAGAATGGGTTAACCTGAAGACTATACTGTGAAGTCATGTGGCTCTGCCAGTATGTCGGCACCTCTTCCCACTTCCCTTATATGTGTTGTAATTTGAACTGTTGCGTATCGTTACTGTCTTACAGCGCCAATATAGTCTATTAGTACCCTGTCTTAGCGTCGAACAACCGTTGTTGTATATCACATATTGCAGCATAATTGAGTATTATAATAAAAGTCACCTTATACATGCAAACTTACTACCATGTTTTGTTGTTTCTTTCACTCTCTCTCTCTCGTTCGCGGTATACACCACGTCTCTCTCTCTCTCTCTGGATGTGAATATCAAATCGAGAAAGTGCTTCATCTCTGTATCCTGATTTGTTATAATACAGGTATCCGAGCTTCTGTAATACTTTTCTTTTTGTTTCTTGTTTTTGTTCTTGTTCTGGAAACACAATGTAACAGAACAGTTTATTGTGCAAAAAAGTTAAATATACTAGGACAGAAACCATTTTTTCCAATTACTGGAACCTTTCCATCAGTACCAGTAAACTGTCTTTCCACTCGTGCGATTTCGGTTCTCTGTCACACCATGCTCCACACTGGAACTGTGAGAGCCAGAGTAAATCGATATTGTGATCGGTATTAATCTTGGCGAGCCACTGTCGTTCGTTGTCCGACAGTTTCTTTTATCCGTGCGATATCTCCAGTTCCAAGGTATGGATTGGTACCAGACTTTGGGTACCTTACTCGCGGGTCAAATAGGAACCCTATCCATTTTGAGGTCAACGGTCACTGTCCTCAAAAAGTGAATCTAGTTTAAGTGAATGTATTGTTAAGTTGGACTATTCTGCGCTGTTTCCCCTATATGTATATGACATTTGTCCTGTGGAGTTGTTCATCCTGTTTGCTACATTCAGTTTACCTGTTGTGAAATAAAAAAAAACATGCATTTACTAATTTAACTGGGAGAGGTGTCCTTTATGAACTTTACATCTGTTTATTATCTCAAGAACAAGGGTTTACTTCGGCACTTCACATTCTTCTTCTTTCATGACAATTTTCTCACCTAACAATAATGGATTTATATACTCTCAGCTCCCTGGATATCTAGCTACCAGTTGTGACCATGTCATTAAACAACCTTGAAATTTGGGCCAGTCTAAGTCCAGATGTACGAGCGAATATTGAAGCCCCTTGGGCTCTTGTTTCTCTCGCAACAACCGGCACACGTCGGGGAGATTTAAGATTTCTCTGATCACTGACCGGTGAATAAGCATGGCGATCATGCGTAGCCATTCCATTATTTCTGCTGAAAAAATGAACAAAATGTTCTGTTCTGAAGACATATAGACATAGCTGTAAATGAGGACAATATGACGTAAGCACAGTCAATCGCTGCTCTGTACTTATTCCACCATCATTTATTTCTTTAACTTCATACTCGTATCTTTCTAGTTCTTGATTCGTTTCGCTCATACGAGTTCTTAGCGAAATAGTCTTTAAGGCGTCAAGGCTTGCCACTGATATGATTTGCAAGTTTTCCAGATATATTATCATGTTTTGTATGGTGACAGTATTGATACGGGTGAATACACAAATTAACCAATCCGATAAAATTACAATCGTCTGGTCCGTCATTCATAATTCAGCCTCGTCCATTAAAGAATATCCGCGTCCATAATCCAAAGACCTAGTCCATACTCCATATAACAGCATTAGCACCAAATTTAAAATGACAACAATAGCATACATAAACAAAGGTAGCTTCCTGCAAGAGGATAGCGGTCAACAGATTTCAATGTTGCCGGCAAGACGTCATCATGTTCCAAAAACCTCAAATCCGTATCGCTGATCAGTGTTCTTAATCCATATGATATTCGTTGTAAAGTCATCTAGAAACTGATGTATCTCAGTCACGCTTTGATTGTGACTTTTCATTTGAGCACCATGATCTTGAATTACATGGGTTCATACGGCCCATAGCCTCGGGTTAAGCGGAATTACACACAAGTTACGAAACGTAACGCCATATATTTGAACGCTATGCTCGTATTTTGCTATCATCATACGACATGTATAGCCAAATTCGAGAAACTTGAGTAGAGGCGTTTGGTGGTGTAACCCTGCTTTATAAGTTTCTGCAACAATATTTTGTGACGTTGATTAAAATCGTGACATTTAACACAGGATCTAGCAAATGCTACTAGGCGAGATATGTATACGCCATATGCAGGACCCACTGGAATATTACTGTCCAGAAAGGGATAGTTTACGATGTCGAAACTGTAAATCATCTCTTCAAATTTATAGAGATAGCTATCTGTAGTTTCCTTCAAATCCAGGGAAGGTGGATATATATCCTTCACTGCGTCATTTATATAGCGATTATCCACAGCGAGAAGCTCGTCTATATAGCGTTTGGTGAATTAGAAGGAACGGGCTTTGAATTATTCGGTGTTTGAAAGTGCCTAAGAATAGTCATATTCAGATAAATGTCAGCCAACAAAGGTGCACAATTAGTACCCACTGGAATACCTATATCCTGCTGATATATTGTGTTGCCAAATTTTACCTAGATATTTTTAATGAAAAATTCAAGCAACTCTATAAACAAAGAAACCTCCCATGAATGATATCTCTTGTGTGTAGTAGAGCTAAAGAATGCTTTATTGCTTCTGACATTAATATATCAACGATCAGTTGTCTTGAACACAGATAGTATTAATGAACTTAGACGGTCAATAAGGTCCTGATGAGGGATTGTAGTACAGAGTCGAGAAATTTGACCTTTGCCGTCCAGCTATTTTCATCTCTTGAGTCAACCATATATGCAGTTGGAAATGGCGAATATTATCCTGTCTGAGACTTAACCAGGTGCGTGTACGTGTAGACAAGGGCATTTTTTACACGCCAATGGTTAACGTGGAATATTGCTTAGAAATTTATATATACAAGAGGTTCAAACTGTACCGGTCGATCACTTTCTTCAGCAGCTGTTACGGCTGATGTAAATATATACAGACCGTATATTAGTAGCTGTCTTCCGATGGTGAAATTCTTGACAAAGGACACAGGGTGCACAAATGACAGAAGATAATGTCCTAGAAATAAATAAAATAAATCAGCTAATGAATGATCGAACCCTATGAAAATATGCTGGTGGATCATTCCATCAATTCAACTACGGTCAAGGGTAGCAAACTTTGGCATTAACTTACGCCCGCCCTCTGTTCATGTGTCTTGACAAATATATGTAGGTTTATTGTTTTGGTGGGAAAGTTAAGCCATACGACGTCGGGCATTTCATGTTAGTTTTCCTGTGTATTCTTGCGTTTACCAGTTTGCCACATGCTGAGGCGTTTACTCCATCGGCCGTCCACGATGCTCATCCATTAAAATCAGATGAGTCTGAGTTTGAGCTATCGTACAATATGGGCTTCCTACGGAGCCGTGGAGGGGACATAGTTAATATTTTTTTAATTTCCCCCGAGATAATATCCCCCGAGATAATAACTAGGGGAAAATTCACCATTGGTCAATTATCTCGGGGGAAAATAATTTGCCCCGAGATAATTATCTAGGGGTAAATTCGCCATTGGTCAATTATCTCGGGGTAAATTATCTCGGGGAAAATCAATTTTCCCCGAGATAATTATCTAGGGGGAAATTCGCGATTGGTCAGTTATCTCGGGTGAAATTATCTCGGGGTAAATTATTTTCCCCCGAGATGATTGACCAATGGCGAATTTCCCCCTAGATAATTATCTCGGGGGATATTATCTCGGGGAAAATTAATTTCCCCCGAGATAATTTCACCCGAGATAATTGACCAATCGCGAATTTCCCCCCAGATAATTTTGACCAATGGCGAATTTTCCCCTAGTTATTATCTCGGGGGATATTATCTCGGGGGAAATTAAAAAAATATTGACGATGTCCCCTCCACGGCTCCGTAGCTTCCACTATAGCGCGTATATGCCTTTTTCGCTGTGAATGTCCTGGTACTTGTATGAGCTACAATAATTCAACTCTCTTTATTCGTGTATAGATGGTGAATAGGCTTTGAAAATAACTATATTTTTTCCAAGAACTAAGAATACCGTCCAATTTAAAATGTTTTGATTAGACGAAAAAAAACCCGGTAGAACCTGATATCGTGTCGAAAAAACCTGGCTTGACTTCGGTTGAAATAATACGAGGTCATATATTCTGTTGTAAAAAATCATTGTTCGGCAGATAGGAAACTGTCGTACCTGGAGTATACAAAGACCTTGAAATGATAATCCTTCTTTGACTTTACGGGGGAGTTTCTTTGTTCTTTTGGAAAACTTTATTTCTTCTTTGAAACACTACTGCTTGAACTAGCCCCAGCAGGGACCTAATGATACTGTCATTAGGTCTCACGTACATCCTAGCCACCATCGTCGTGTAGAAGCCCGAATCGTATAAACAATGATTTAGTTGCTCCTTACCATGCATTTTCCGATAAAACGTATCATGAACTAGTCCGAATCGTCCGAACGGCCAACATCTGTTGTCTTTTGGAGTGGGTTTCGCCGCCTTTTGTACCAATCGCCGCTGAAAATTTCAAACAGCTCCGCCATGTTTGTTTCCACGCCGGAGTGTCAACTGCGCAAACGGTGACCGCAATAAACACCATACACGCCACCATTTGCGCAGTCGACACTCCAGCGTGAAAACAAACGTGGCGGAGCTGATCATATGTTCAAGCGGGGACTGGAACAAAAGGCGGCGAAACCCACTCCAAAAGACAACAGATGTTGGCCGTTCGGACTAGTTCATGATACGTTTTATCGGAAAATGCATGGTAAGGAGCAACTAAATCATTGTTTATACGATTCGGGCTTCTACACGACGATGGTGGCTAGGATGTACGTGGGACCTAATGACAGTATCATTAGGTCCCTGCTGGGGCTACTGCTTGAACCATTGTTTGTTAGCGTACCCGTTATATCACACAAAAGATATTGACACACAATCTGTACGACTAAAACTCGATGCACATAAACACACACAGATCTTCTCGACGCAGTTGATTTGAAAGGGATGACTTTGAAAATGACACTTCGCGTGTTTTGGGGACAAGCCGTTAAGCCGTTGTTGCAATGTTATTTCAAACTTTCCAATGTATTAATGCTGCCAGTTGTATCCGGTAAACGTTATGAGTCATACACCCAGGAGAGAACTGTGGGAATGAGAGCGGATCACGTGTCATAACAGTTCCCTCATACGGAGACTATGACCTGCTAGTTTGAACGCGGTATATGGCCTATACATTGGTACCGTGTCGTTAGGTAGAACTGCCGTTATTCGTTCAAATTCCTACGAAGTAGGCTACAGATCGCAAATTGTCCGGTAATGAGTGAGTCCATCCGAATCCTTTCGTCGGCAAAATAAGGAGAACCGTTGACATTAGAACCTTGATTTTTGGCATGAACGTGCATTAGGGCATTGTGACCAGCAAGTTCTGATCTGAAATAATTCTGATTAAAATTAGATTTATAATTAACACTTCAGTATATTGTTATATATATGTAAGCTGTAGCCTGTAACGTGTATCCTGTTTCACATCCAAACATGTCATCATTGCCAAGAAAACTGTGGTCCGTTTTGCTCCAGCGTTTTATCGCATTTAATGAGTAGGCCTATCAGTTACTCTCCGGCTAAAAATACCCTACTGCATATCCCCTCAAAAATTCAGCGCTGTTTGCACAACGAAGCTGAGGTGGTTTAACGTTTATCATAAGAAAATCACCGATCAACTGCCATAGAATATAATGTGAAACAAGGAAACCGGAATAGTACATTCATCAGATTGCCGATACCCAAAATGTGTTGTCTCATATATCTAGATAACAACGTGATGTAGAGACGCTATTTATTCGTCTTTGTACTGGTTATGCTCAGGAGAATCACATAGAATCATTATTATCTTGTGCATAGAAGGTGTTGGTCTCGAGTTGAATTACCGTAAACTACATAAATGCTACCTTTCTATACTATAGTACTATATATAAAAATTTGGTGTATTGTTGGGAAAATAATGTGATTTAAAAAGTTGTTTGGATCCTGGACAAGGGCACTAAAAACCACTAAAGAGATGTAGATGTATTTTCACACGTAAAGCTTGAAATCTAGTGAACCTATATTCCTACGAAGTAGGCTACAGATCGCAAATTGTCCGGTAATGAGTGAGTGAGTCAGTCCATCCGAATCCTTTCGTCGGCAAAATAAGGAGAACCGTTGACATTATAACCTTGATTTTTGGCATGAACGAGCATTAGGGCATTGTTACCAGCTAGTTCTGATCTGAAATAATTCTGATTAAACTTAGATTTATAATTAACACTTCAGTATATTGTTATAGATCATACGGAGAAAAGTCCGATCATTTAAGCGAGGGAAACATGACACCATGGAATTTGGGAACAGCCCTGGCATGCCTGGTGCTCTCTCGCTGTTGAATTCAACCGCAAGATCTGATACAGCTGAGCGAACTATTTATAGACGGAGGCTGGTGAAACCCAGTATTAATGCGTTTAACTCCGAGTCTATTCAACTGCTTGATGTACCAGGGCCGGATCACTAAATGACCAGAACATTCACCAATATACTTTCATTTTTTGTGGCACGAACACATCGATGTAAATATATAAATACCCAGAATATAATCTTGCTCAATCTCACAAAAGGTATGTTATAAAGAGAACCTATGGCTGTTATGGAAGGTTGTACATGTACCATATTATGATGAAACGTACCGTAGGGGAGGGTCACATCATATCTCAATGAAAATGCGATCGAGTCCTAATGCCTACTCTACTTCGTAGGTCCTGTGACGTTAGTCACACTGCTCATGTTATTCAATCTGTTTCCTTAAAAAAAAAATGTAAAATTAAATCGGTGATCGTTATTTATTTTGGAGTGAAGGCGCATTAGGAGACTGTTACCAACAAGTTCTGAGCTGACCTATTTTTGATGGAAATTTCTGGTGATTTTTGATGAAAATCAGTGGCGATTCTGACTTGGGCGGTGCCCATCTTAATATAGGCAGGATTTCAACTGGGGGTGGGGATTTCCAAGAGTTCAGTTCGCGTTCGAGTCCTAATGCCTACTGTACTTCGTAGGTCCTGTGACGTTAGTCACACTGCTCATGTATTTGATTTACCAATTAAAAACTACGTCACACTATTTTCATACATGTGCTTTGTTTTTACCGCGTTTACTATTGGTTTGCACCTTTTCCTACGAAGTAGGCTACAGATCGCAAATTGTCCGGTAATGAGTGAGTCAGTCAGTCCATCCGAATCCTTTCGTCGGCAAAATAAGGAGAACCGTTGACATTAGAACCTTGATTTTTGGCATGAACGTGCATTAGGGCATTGTTACCAGCAAGTTCTGATCTGAAATAATTCTGATTAAAATTAGATTTATAATTAACACTTCAGTATATTGTTATATATATGTAAGCTGTAGCCTGTAACGTGTATCCTGTTTCACATCCAAACATGTCATCATTGCCAAGAAAACTGTGGTCCGTTTTGCTCCAGCGTTTTATCGCATTTAATGACTAGGCCTATCAGTTACTCTCCGGCTAAAAATACCCTACTGCATATACCCTCAAAAATTCAGCGCTGTTTGCACAACGAAGCTGAGGTGGTTTAACGTTTATCATAAAGAAAATCACCGATCAACTGCCATAGAATATAATGTGAAACAAGGAAACCGGAATAGTACATTCAATGGTGGAATTCATTTATGAACATGAGCAGTGTGACTAACGTCACAGGACCTACGAAGTAAGGTAGGCATTAGGACTCCGACGCGAAATGAGCGCTTGGAAATCTCCACTCCCAGTTGAAATCCTGCCTATATTAAGATGGGCACTGCCCAAGTCAGAATCAGCAGTGATTTTCATCAAAAATCATCAGAAATTTTCATCAAAAGTAGGTCAGCTCAGAACTTGTTGGTAACAGTCCCCTAATGCACCTTCATGCCAAAAATCAAGGTTCTAATGTCAACGGTTCTCCTTATTTTGCCGACGAAAGGATTCGGATGGACTGACTGACTGACTGACTCATTACCGGACAATTTGCAATCTGTAGCCTACTTCGTAGGAAAAAATCCGACATTGCGAAGGTGCAGAGCATTTGCGTACACTTCGCCATCCATAAGATGGCTTGCGAATCGTGAGTCTCCATTATTGCGGAGCGATATCCGGTATATTACGGGATTCTGTTCGGCCTTCATCCGGCAGAGAACAGACTCGAGAAATCTGATAAATTACAGGTTTTCAAACCACTTGGGAAACAGATATAGGCTAGGCTTACAAAATTCCTACGAAGTAGGCTACAGATCGCAAATTGTCCGGTAATGAGTGAGTGAGTGAGTGAGTCAGTCCATCCGAATCCTTTCGTCGGCAAAATAAGGAGAACCGTTAACATTAGAACCTTGATTTTTGGCATGAACGTGCATTCGGGCATTGTTACCAGCAAGTTCTGAGCTGATCGAATTCTGATGAAAATTTAATTTATAATTAATTTTTTATTATTTATTGATGACTCGAGTGCACTGTCATCGGGAACCCTTGACTGTATGCTTCACTGTGACTTTTAAGCGCCTGGGACTAACTTCGGCCGCCCAGCACTAAAGCAAAAAAAAAAAAAAAAAAAAAAAATGATGCGCCCAGCACTCGACAATATCAGTAACTTTAATGGTACTTGCCAAAATATGTCGGCATTATACGTTTCCAGGTAGCTCCGCCATGTTTTCCCTAATAGTCCACGCCACGCTTCCCGAGCTGTATATGCCACGATGCATGAAGGAAGCAAATCATTTTATCGGAGAATGGAGGTTGTTATTTCGTCTGCTGCGAAGTTTTACCGAGCCACGAGTATCACTTTACATGTACATGTATTTTATAAATCATTGTCAGAAGCGCCAAGCAACTTTGAAAAACTTCTTCTCACAGAAGCGTCAGGGTATTTGTTGGCTTTCGGTGGTCGTTGTTGTTGTTCTAAAACGTCAGCTTCCAAAAAATATTTTAATTATATCTATATTAAAAGCACACATGCATGTGTGCGCTCGCTCGTACGTCGTAATCAGTCTATTAGACCTAGTATTAAACTGGAGATTCATAAGTAATCTATTTTTAGCCTCACTGTAATGTTGACACACATTCCGATGGTATCCGTTTTCACTCATTTGCTGGTCTTGGAATTCCGTTGAAGGCATATTATACTGCACGTTTTATATATCCAGCCTATACAACATTGCATAATTTCTTCAGTTCAGTCATTAGTTAAAAAATGTTCTACCTCAAAAAGAAATAAAAAATTACTGGATTTTATGAGAGAAATTACTAAATTTAAACACAACAATGACTCTACTATCTGTTATTACTGAAGAGATCAATAATAAAATCATCATTGTGTTTTAAATTCAGTAACCTATAACCAGTTGTTTATTTTTTTCGTGTGTGCTTTATTGTTCATTGATTATTATTATGTACTCTCTTCACATGAGGTACCTTGAAGTTGAATGCCAAATAAATATATCTCCGATCTTGACCGTTCTCACTTCAAATTTGTGTTTCTTTTCCAGTTTCCGGTCTTATTTTGGGACTTGAAACATTTACTTCTCAACTGCTCTGACAGAGCACCATTCCCTACGCTAATTAAAAAAAAATCTCCTAATGCCGAGAAGAGGGGGGGGGGGTGGTGTGCCCCGCTCTCTCGGACTCTCCTCCCAATACCTCGTGCTGTACTGCTGGGCTGATCAGTGTCCAGGGTAATAGGAACTGAGGGTGATAATAGTTGCTATGCTAACGACTCACCAGCGATGACATCTGGAAAAGTTAATAGTTCCCACTGTCAATTTAGAGATGCTATATAAATTCTCTCATGGTAGCACACAGGGCCCCCAAGTCATCTCTCGAGTACACACTTAAATTATATCAAACCCTATTTCGTAGGTCCTGTGACGTTAGTCACACTGCCATGTATATAGGTATAAATAACTTTCGTATCACCCAAGAGGTGTGGTAGATCTGTAATTTTCAACAAGTAGGGCATCACATGATTCGAAAATGGCGAGTTACGTTGGGGCTACGTCGGTAGACTTTAGCTGATTGGCTGACGAAGTCACGTGGTATTGATTTTTGGAAATTCCCTCTCGCACTTGCCGAAAGTAGGCTGTATGGATACACACGATCCCAGGATCAGTCTTACCGCGTATAGATGACCGAGATGGTTACAGGTTGGGTGCAGAGAACACATATCTCGCGGCAGTAAAGTATTGTTCCTACGAAGTAGGCTACAGATCGCAAATTGTCCGGTAATGAGTGAGTGAGTGAGTCAGTCCATCCGAATCCTTTCGTCGGCAAAATAAGGAGAACCGTTGACATTAGAACCTTGATTTTTGGCATGAACGTGCATGAGGGCATTGTTACCAGCAAGTTCTGAGTTGACCGAATTCTGATTAAAATTTGATTTATAATTATTTATTTTTATTATTTATTGATGGCTCAGCGAGTACACTGTCATGCCCATCGGGAACCCTTGGCTGTATGTTTCACTGTATTCCTACGAAGTAGGCTACATATCGCAAATTGTCCGGTAATGAGTGAGTCAGTCAGTCCATCCGAGTCCTTTCGTCGGCAAAACAAGGAGAACCGTTGACACTAGAACCTTGATTTTTGGCATGAACGTGCATTAGGGCATTGTTACCAGCAAGTTCTGAACTGATCGAATTCTGATTTATAATTATTTTTTGTATTATTTATTGATGGCTCAGCGAGTGCACTGTCATGCCCATCGGGAACCCTTAACTGTATGTTTCACTGTATATATAACACAGTACAAAACCTGGTGGGATATCCCATCCATAATTGTTTTGAGAGCTAGAGGTCACAGCAGTGTAGCTGGGTCACCCCCAATAGGCCTATAAACAGCCTAGAACTAACAGTCTGATAGGCCTGGGATTCGAGAATGCAGTTAATACTGCCATGGTGTAATAATTAAATTGTTCTTAGAGGTCAGAGCAGGGGAGACAAAAATAAACAGATCTGTCTGGGAGTTAAAAAATTATCACAACAGATGGTACCGGTATTACATTAAACCATCCACAGTGCAGATTCTATGAGTTCACATATTGACGTCTTTATTAATTTATTACCGTTCCAGGGGACATTTGAACAGCTGCCGTTAACTTGAGACACACACTTTTGCTATATACACACATGTGTTTATTAACTGCTATATTATGGGAAACGAAATTAAACAGATATGTAATCAGTATTAAGAGGCTGTATTTAAGATGCTAAGTACAATCCTCAAATTCTACATTCATCAGATTGCCGATACCCAAAATGTGTTGTCTCATATATCTAGATAACAACGCGATGTAGAGATGCTATTTATTCGTCTTTGTACCGGTCATGCTCAGGAGAATGACATAGAATCATTATTATCTTGTGCCGAGAAGGTGTTGGTCTTCAGTTGAATTACCGTGAACTACATACATGCTACCTTTCTACTATAGGACTATATATAAGAATTTGTTGTATTGTTGGGAAAATAATGCGATTCAAAAAGTTGTCTTGGTCCTGGACAAGGGCACTGAAAACCATTAAAGAGATGTAAATGTATTTTCACACGTAAAGCCTGAAATCTACTGAACTTTTTATTATTCAATCTGTTTCCTTTAGTTAAAAAATTGTAAAATTAAATCGGCGATCGTTATTTGTTTTTGGAATGAAGGCGCATTAGGAGACTGTTACCAACAAGTTCTGAGCTGACCTACTTTTGATGAAAATTTCTGGTGATTTCTGATGAAAATCGCTGGTGATTCTGACTTGGGCAGTGCCCATCTTAATATAGGCAGGATTTCAATTGGGGTGGAGATTTCCAAGAGTTCAGTTCGCGTCGGAGTCCTAATGCTTTATATAACACAGTGGTGGGATATGCCATCCGTAATTGTTTTTTCCTACGAAGTAGGCTACAGATCGCAAATTGTCCGGTAATGAGTGAGTGAGTCAGTCCATCCGAATCCTTTCGTCGGCAAAATAAGGAGAACCGTTGACATTAGAACCTTGGTTTTTGGCATGAACGTGCATTAGGGCATTGTTACCAGCAAGTTCTGAGCTGACCGAATTCTGATTAAAATTTGATTTATAATTATTTTTTTAATTATTTATTGATGGCTCAGCGAGTACACTGTCATGCTCATCGAGAACCCTTGGCTGTATGTTTCATTGTATATATAACACAGTGGTGGGATATTCCATCCGTAATTGTTTTTATTCCTACGAAGTAGGCTACAGATCGCAAATTGTCCGGTAATGAGTGAGTGAGTCAGTCCATCCGAATCCTTTCGTCGGCAAATAAGGAGAACCGTTGACATTAGAACCTTGATTTTTGGCATGAACGTGCATTAGGGCATTGTTACCAGCAAGTTCTGATCTGAAATAATTCTGATTAAAATTAGATTTATAATTAACACTTCAGTATATTGTTATAAATATATGTAAACTGTAGCCTTTAACGTGTATCCTATTTCACATCCAAACATTTCATCATTGACCACATCAGGCTTCAAATTCAGGTCAAATTACCCACTGATGGTGAAGTATCCTACATCAACCAATTAAGTCAGTCTGGTGCAATAACCCAGCAGAAGAAAGAAAGATGTGGTATCATCCTTCAGATTAGTCTGTGTGAGCAACAATGATAAAAGTTTACTGAGGGTGAAACAAAGCCATGACGGCTGTTTAAAGGATCTTAATTTATTTTCTTTGGGTAGAATTTAACTAGATAAAGTAACTTTGATCATCATGCCAAGAAAACTGTGGTCCGTTTTGCTCCAGCGTTTTATCGCGTTTAATGAGTATCAGTTACCACCACCGAGTAAAAATACCCTGTCATTGATCCACATTCCACTGTATGCCACATGGCCCTATTACTGAGGTTAATCTTAACGTGCATCTGGGACAATTCCACAATTGCCCGACAGCATAGGCCTACTGCATATACCCGCAAACAATCAGCGCTGTTTGCATAACTTAAATTGTTAAACCATATCATTGAAATAACATGAGCAGTGTGACTAACGTCACAGGACCTACGAAGTACAGTAGGCATTAGGACTCGAACGCGAACTGAACTCTTGGAAATCCCCAACCCCAGTTGAAATCCTGCCTATGTTAAGATGGGCACCGCCCAAGTCAGAATCGCTAGTGATTTTCATCAAAAATCACCAGAAATTTTCATCAAAAGTAGGTCAGCTCAGAACTTGTTGGTAACAGTCTCCTAATGCGCCTTCATTCAAAAATAAATAACGATCGCCGATTTAATTTTACAATTTTTTAATTAAAGGAAACAGATTGAATAATATAGGTTCAGTAGATTTCAAGCTTTACGTGTGAAAATACATTTACATATCTTTAATGGTTTTCAGTGCCCTTGTCCAAGATCAAAACAACTTTTTGAATCGCATTATTTTCCCAACAATACAACAATTTTTTATATATAGTACTATAGTAGAAAGGTAGCATTTATGTAGTTTACGGTAATTCAACTCAAGACCAACACCTTCTCTGCACAAGATAATAATGATTCTATGTCATTCTCCTGAGCATAACGGGTACAAAGACATACAGTGGGACAGGGTATTTTTAGCTGTGGGTAATTTGACCTGAATTTGAAGCTGGTGTGGCCAATGTGAAATAGGATACACGTTAAAGGCTACAGTTCACAGATATCTATAACAATATACTGAAGTGTTAATTATCAATCTCATTTAAATCAGAATTATTTCAGATCAGAATTGCTGGTAACAATGCCCTAATGCACGTTCATGGCAAAAATCAAGGTTCTAATGTCAACGGTTCTCCTTATTTTGCCGACGAAAGGATTCGGATGGACTGACTCACTCACTCATTACCGGACAATTTGCGATCTGTAGCCTACTACGTAGGAATATAGCAGAAAACATTGATGTGAGTTATGATATGTACACTATGACCAAAGACATGTTCATAATGTGCTAATCGGATAGTTAGGACAATCATTACTTTGCATCAGAGAGTGTGTGACTTGGATTCAAGGGTTAAGACTTTGGAGAGAAATACAATTTTGACAGCAGAAATATGACCCCGCCATTTGCTGATTAGAGCGATAAAACAGGGTAGGCTAAATGGACCCTTTTCAATGCAGTATTTCTTGGCATGGATGTGAAAACATGAGCAGTGTGACTAACGTCACAGGACCTACGAAGTAGAGTAGGGGTCAAATAGTAGTGTAAAAATGGCGGTTTTGCATCAACTGTCACACGTGATGCATATGCCTCCTATCCTCTTCACATTTCACATTATGTGAGGACGTTAACATAATTTTAACCCTGGTAATGTATTATGAGTACAGAATGTCAAACCTGTCAATGGGTACAGACCAAACAATGCCAACCGTGGCAAGGTATGATAAGTACAGACCGAACAATGTCAAACCTGGCAATGAGTACAGACCAAACAATGTCAATCACCTCTGGCAATGAATGAGGTACAATGTTAACCCAATGAAACATTAATATCTGAAATATGCTAGTGTTGTGTCCATGTTATTTGATGAAGAGTATATGAATGTAGACTAAATGTCATTCTGCAAATGGTACCCATCGACGTGAGGCTGATTTTGGGTGTGACCATATTCATTTTGAATCTACTTTCGGCAGCTATTTCGGAAGTAGACATCACGCAGATGGAGTCAGTCAATCATATGAGATCAGTCGTCATGTGTGAATCGTGTGCTGCCCTACTTGTTCAAAAGTACCGTTCCAAAAACCTGTTAAATCTTAATAAATTTATTCAAGCTTGTATTGCTTTCAAGACTAGGAAACATACGTTTTTAAAGTAGTAACAGTAGCGTTAAATTCACCGGATTTTTCGCGCTGATACTTTGGCGGACAAAGATCGAACATCATACAGTAAGTATCGATCGACTATCGAACCACAATAATGGAGACGTTCGATTCAGAAAGGAATCTTAGCTAGAGCCAAGGGGACCCAAATGTGTCATTCTCATAATGCGACGTCTGAACGGGTTGTATAGGATGCGCATAGAGAAGACCTCTCGTACATATTAATCTGAATGTAATATGCTGCCGTTGTGAAATTAATATCATTTTCATAACTTAAGAAATTAAATTTGAGATATTTCAACAAGTTAATTAAACGCCGTATATTTACGTTGTTTTGAAGTGATATTATTAGTTACACGGTGAGTGACCCATTACAGAAATATCTGAACACGCTAATGTCCATAGGCAAATTCTGTGACAAAGGACTTCTTGTGAACAACTTTGGCCAGATGTTGTTGCTCACGAAACAAAAAAAACCTCTGTATGTGAAGTCACACATTTGCAATATTCATTGGCGTTGATCGTCGCTGATCACAATGGAATACGAGCTGTTCACATGATGAATGCTATCTAATTTAGAACTACAGCTGCTGAAGACCACCTTTATTACAAATACTTGTTGTCAAAATGAAACCCGAGAGGTAATCGACGCGAGCCAGCCGACGCGAGTGCTTTGAGACAGGAGCTACTGTAAAGGGAGATAACCTAGTTATCCACCCCGAATTACAATCGATGGCGGTGGATGGAAAAATATCGTTTTCATTGGACGATTTTGTCTTAAACGGGATAATAACCATAACGGGGCGCGCATAGGCATATAGAATGTGAATTGAAATAACCAGGACTCGAGCACTCTGTTATCCTTAAGAGAGAGACAGAGGGAGAGAGAGAATTAGGGTTTCATTAGCGTCCAGAGTCTGACCAGGTCGTGTGACGGTTCCGCTGCTTCCTGATTTCTAATCATTTTAATTGATTAAGGGATAACCATCTAGTAGCGCATGGTCAAGATTAGCTGAAAGTTGAAATTTAATCTCTGGCGTTAGCGAAATATGCCCTCTTTTCTAAGTAACCATTTAATATCAGGAATTGTATATGAATTTTAACATGGACAGTAAACTGATCGTGGTGCTAATCTGGTCAAGAGGTCAGGTTTGATCCGGTGTTCAAATCATTCTGTTTCCTAATCTGTGCTATTGTAGATAGAGTATCACACATGTCTGATTCTATAACAATTTGAAATTACTTGAATTTACTCAGCTTTAACAAATCATGTTTAACGCCAGGTCTTGGTTGTATACTAGAACAGATCATAAAGCATGTAGTATTTGATTGATCAGTATTGAACCTGTCGTGTCCGAGAAAATATTAACAATGATTGGACACACGCAATTCACAGTTTAAGTGTTTATTTCCAAGTCATTTCAATAGTTTTGTTTACTGTATGCTATAAAAGTTTGTAGCAAATTCAATGTAGGCAGTCATTTCACAGACGGTAACTATGTTATGAAAAGGTTTGCTCTATTGTATATGTGTTTTTCATCTGTATTCTATCCTCGTGTTTTGGTTCCTGATTCCTGTTAAATTCTAGAGCAACACTAGATGTTTCCTAGTTCGTCTGAACCGAGGTTATGTAAAATTCATCTCCTTCAGAAATCAAGACTAACTAGCCCTGACATATCTAATTATACCTGTAAAAACCTGTCTCCCTGGCAATAATTTCCCTTGCCATGATGCTCTTCTATAGTTAATATTGGGGACTGGTGCACCGGATTGGGAACATCGTAGCATGGCCGAACCTTCTAATTCGGCACTGATGATCCGGAATAGAGGAACCCAATGTCTTTAAACTGCTTATCTGCTTTTCGAAGTTGTTCGTGCGCAATGAGCTGGATTCTTGTATGCGTGTGGCACAAGTTTTACACACTATATAGTCTCATTGTTACTTCATTGCATCTCTGTAACCTTTTCGTCATAACTTCTCTTACTGTTTACGTCTGCTTGTAAAGAAGTATGAAGTTTGAAAGACTGGTCCATATATAGTTCACCCCCAACAAAGCTGTGAAGCTCGTTTCCGGTCTGACGACGCATGTCTGGAAGCCAAGACAAGTTGTTCCGAGGCCCAACCCGGTGACACCATATATTCTCTGGCCTTTGATTTACGTCGATCGACACGGTAAAATAGAGAAGGGTTTGGTAGCGAGAACTTAGTCCCTGTTGCCGTCTGTGGCCGCATCTGACGTCGGCTCTTCAATGACTCCACTTGCACGCTAGACTCAATGGTGTAGGATGGTCTTTCTGGAACAACTCTGATGAGAGAATATATCGAAGAATAAATTTCAATTAACACATTCAGACAAATTTTGACTCGGTGGGGGGGAGCCTCGAAGTGTCCGTGAGCGATTCCTCAAGATCGCAGCCCTTAAGTAAGTAGGATTTAAAATACGAAATCTAGGAAATCTATGACATGTGGGATTGTAAGAACTGGGATTGTACAATGAATTCAGCAATGGACAAAGATATTAGGGATTGTATGAAGAAAAATGGGATTTTATGAACTGGGATACAAACTGTTTAATATATGTAGCATTGTATATACAGATATATAAGATTGTATGGACTTAAAGGTATCCAAGATATCGAAAATATCAAAGATTGTATAAAACATCAAACATGATGGGCCAACGAATCTGGGAATGTATGAACTAGCATGGAGCAATGAAGCCTAGGGTATATAAAGAAATCTAGAATTATGAAAGAACATTTAGAAGTGTATAAAGACATTCGAGATTGTATGAAAGGTGTATGATTTAAAAGAAAAAATGAATAGGCCTAACGAAGGGGGGAGGGGGAGGGGCACCGTTAAGACTAACTAAGTTTAATGGTCACGAGCTTTCGCAGACAGTAACAGAACTGCCTTTGGAGGATGGCTCACTCACACTTATAAATTGAACTGCGTTCGGCTCCCCAACAAGTAGAAAACATCTGTGTTGGTGACATAATCATAGCTTAATGAAAATTTCGATTCAAATGATATATATTAAATATTTGAATTATTTCTACTTTCGAACGTCTTCATTTTCTTGACGGCGAATATTAAAAAAAAATGTTGTGAGAAACAACTAAACAGGCAAAACAAATAAAGTTTACACATGCGAAGATTTCTTGTTTTATTACTCGGAAATGCGATCATATATAAAGACCTCTAAAGCTTCCGGGGCCTAAGCGGCCCATGGACCCTCGCCTATTTGTGCTGTGATAGTGGCCCCTCCAATCAAAAGTTGCTTCAACCGTGCCGGACAAGGACATAAAGACAGCCTGAAGACATTTTGGATTACAGGAAGAAATTGGAGACTGTATGCTGACATAGTTATTATTAACTTACTTTATAACCTCGTTTTCCCATTCTCGTATACTTTTCTTTCTGTATATTCGTCTGACGTCGGGGCGCTCGAGCAACTGGGGCAAAGGGACGAAATCTCTGTTTAACGCATCAAAATTGGGAGGTGTAGACTGGGGGGTTTGTCCCGTCATGGGGGTGTGGTACCGGTATTTTGCCGAACGGATTTCTCTGGTCCTGATCGTTTGTGTAGCCCTCCTCCGATCTGCGTCAGATGCGCTTTTCACTCTCCGTTGATTCATCACTCGGTTCCAACACTGAGATTCCTCTGCCGCTCTCTGAACCTGAAGGTCGTACCATTCCTTTCTCGACTCTTCTGTTCCTGCCACACACACGGAAGAGAGGTCAATCAAGGCATACAGAATGCCGTATTCTCGATTTAAACTTCTTGAATAACAAATGCCTATTGTATGGGTTCAAACCGAAAACCAGATTCAGATCTCTTTCGATGGATTCAAGAATTTCGCATAGTTTTACTCTCTAAAACAACTTGACTGAAATTTCACTGAAGTATTTCATCCCACCCAAGCACTTAAGTGAAAAATCCCACTCAAGTTGAGAAATTTAAGTTGATTGAGTTATAAACTCAAACTTGAGTGAAATTTCAGTGAATTTCACCCAGAACTTGAGTGGGATGAATTTCCACTCTCACTTGGGAGAAATTTTCACTCAAGTTCTTTTAGAGAGTAAGTGATTAACACGGCCCCGACCCTTTCTGGATTTTCAACCATGATTCTGACAGATAAGCGAGCGATAACTGGTCAATAAGACAGATTTTATTATACAAATGTTTGGTTGAGAGAATATATTTTACGCAAACTTTGGCTAGCCCGTAGTTTTCATGTAGAACTGTGATTCTGTCATCATAGCAAAATAACATTTTTCCATGACAGTCACTTTTGCATCACGTCTTGACTGGACGAAATGTCAAGCAAAATGGCTAAGATAACGATGTCCGATCACGATCTAGCACCTGATGCACTTGAACATCCCAACAACCAGCAATATCCACTTGGAAAATACAGGGACTTATACAGGGGTATAAATTTGGACAATCATTTGCTAAATATTTAGGGAAAATATTAAAACGAACCTCTCCGTCTGTTCATCAGCTCGACAATCTCTGGATGCATCCGAACTGGGCAACTGTCTTTCTGGTCATCGTGAGCTGTATCATTGTTCTGTGATCGTGAATGAGAGACACCGAACCTCTGAGTCACATCCTGTATGTGTATACAAATTAGGAGTTATATTCACAGACGGCATACCGCAACATATCAGCGATCCTTCATTGCAGTCCTTGGGTTTGGTTCAATATAGGAACCAGACTTGGTTGCGAGGGATAACACACATTTGTTCCAGCCCGATCTTGGGTCGATTTTACCAAATAAATTTTCATTGTCATCCATTTTTGTCAACTAATTGAGGGAAAATGAATAATGTCTTGCATTTTGAGACAAGAAAATACCCCCAAAAGATATAAGCGCAAACGTCTTGACCCTCATGGCCGCTATTTGAATAGCAGGCGTCAGATCCGACATTCGATATTCAACCGTCGTCAGTTAAAGAATTTCCGTGTCAATATATCGAAAGACCAATATATCTCATCTCAATGAGCACCAATTCCAAATGAGTATTGGTGTGAGTACCCTGCCCGCCAGCCTGTTCCTGTGACCCATACTATTTACTCATATTATCGGTACTCCTCAGGAAGATTAAAACTGACCGTAATCTAAAGGCGAACGAGTCGAACAGTTTTCGCTCCTGTACGCTTAAAACTAAAGTGTTGAAACATACTCGTAAAGTGTTGAAATAACCCTTTAAGTGTGTCCACAGGGACAACACTTAAAGAGCAGTCCCTGTGGACACACTGAAAGAGTTATTTGACACATTTAAAGGGTTATTTCAGCACTTTACGAGTAAGTTTCAACACTTTAGTTTTAAGCGTGTATATATTCTTGGTCATTCCAGAGCTATGCAGAGGAGTTCACCAAGAGAACGAGGAAGCGAATTTGGAATCTTGAGATATCTTTGTCCACAATATTGGACCAGTAATAAACTTGAGATATCTTTGTCCACAATATTGGACCAGTAATAAACTTGAGATATCTTTGTCCACAATATTGGACCAGTAATAAACTTGAGATATCTTTGTCCACAATATTGGACCAGTAATACACTTGAGATATCTTTGTCCACAATATTGGACCAGTAATAAACTTCGGGTGCTAAGATAATCGTAAAAAAAAATGTACTAACCTGGCAAGTCATGGTCAGTGTTCATCCAACGAATACAAGAACTTAATGGTGTATGGGACACAGGTTACAGTCTTGCAGGGTATACCTGGCCACGAACAGGACGAGAAGAATTCACTGTATTTGCATTCGTGAGAAACGAACCATGCAGCACTAATTATAATACATATAACAATGAGCATAAGTGTATGGATTATCTATATCGTCACAGTGTTACTAATAGTAGCTGCAGGGTGGTTATGTTTCCAATGGTATAAGCTAAATAAGTACATTACAAATGGACTACATATATGTATTAGAGTCTAGCTATAGGATAAGTTAAATTATTAATACGATTAATGTGTATATATAGTATACCTGTTGTTTATATAATCTTTTCTTGTGTAAAATAAATCTGCCCTGCTCTCAATTTTCGCATCTTCACGTATCAAGTTAAAAACTAACCAACGTTTCGAGTTTTTGAAGTTGAACGTCGGGTAGGTGCAGGAGTGTCGATAGATAGATATGGTAGACCAAAAAAGCTAGAACAGTTACAACATTTAGTTTCTTAACCGAAATACCATACTTGTCAGATAGAAGGATTAGTCCGAACCGCTTAAGATCCTATATACTTTTTTAGACTCATATACGTGCATGGGGTTCGTTAATTATTGAAATAGACAAACGTCTGAGCTGTACTCCAGGGAAATATATTTAGTGCACAAGCTTTGCGTTTTTACAGCTTTTGTGTTGTCTTGCTCATACTGTTGAAAATTGCAGACCGATTCTCTCTTACAAGAAACTTGTGGATTTGACTGTTTGACTTCATACACATTATACTATGGAAATATGGATGAGGAAGTTATTCTGGTTGACGTTGGCAGTTGAATGTAACATTTCATTTACCATCGGGATTCATTGCGTACCATGGAAAAAATCTCGATAGACTAAAGAAAAAATTCTTAAAACTATATGGAACCTTTAGGGGACCCCATAAGAGAGCACTGTACCAAAGATCAGGGCTCAAGTCGTCTATGTTACCTGAACGGAGATATTGCGTTCACAACATGTTAGGCGGACAGTTGACTGCTATCCACATTTTGACCTCCGTGAGCTAGGCCAAGGGCACTATGGCGGCCTATACAAGGCATTGTGCCAATATCCAGTCTGTAGCTGTCATGTTATTGGGATATTGTGTTCACAATGCAATCCACAATTTGACCTCAGTGACTTGAAAATAGGTAAAGGTCTCCCAAATTAACTTGACCTAGAGGCCACATATAACATTGTGTCAAATATCACATCTTCACGAGTCCTGGTAAATCCTAAATCTTCGCAGAGGGTTTACCTGGACATTTTTGATGATTTTTGGTGCAACGACATCAAAGTAGTTTGCTCAGCAATGAAATTAAAACCT
This sequence comes from Hanleya hanleyi, assembly GCA_036873755.1. Classification (NCBI taxonomy): domain Eukaryota; kingdom Metazoa; phylum Mollusca; class Polyplacophora; order Lepidopleurida; family Hanleyidae; genus Hanleya; species Hanleya hanleyi. Next base: position 33,206 of record JAVTVY010012600.1, read on the forward strand.
GTCACATCTCATATCTCACAGCGGATTGGCGTAATCAGCTAGCTTAGCGCGTTCTCTGATTAGTTTGATTTAGGGGAAACCTTTTGATCTATTTATATCAAGAACTGCTATGGTTAACTGACCAAGCCACTGTATCAATCCCAACAGATCGACCGATACACTGGCTCACGAGAATGCAAATATCAAGGCTCTAACTATGTTTGCTCATATTGTGTTCCACAATATCTAATGAGCAAATCAGTCCGAGCAAGGTCAGTCCTGAGTGAACTTGACTCGGAGGACCCATAAGAGAGCGTTGTACCAAAGATCAAGGCTCTAGCCGTCTATGCTATTTAATGCGTTTGAGACGGACGGAAGGACGAGCAGCATTTCCATAGTCCCCTCCTACTTACGCGGCGAGAGACTCAATTATATCATACCGCCAAGTTCTGAGGCCCAAAAGGGATAGCCTTTCTAATACTTGCAGAGGGGTCTTCCAAAGTGATCCATTCCGGACATCAAAGCGTACGTGTATACAATGATGAGGCCATGTACTCACCATAGCAGGTCCAAATGTTATCCACCGATTCTTTCCATTATTCTGATTGGAATGTAAATCATACTAAACGGGTTCATACATGCTGGAAACAGTTCTTGTTTACAGTTAACACCGAATTCTATGCAGTACCGTACTATGACGGAGATAATGTTGGGCTGCCAACCAAACTATTCAAGTGTATGAAATTATTCACGCCAAATAAATATAATTAACCCCTACGATTGAACGTGCTAAAGCTGGTTATCAATTTTTGTACAATCTTTGGATATCCAACTAGCATATCGGTCACCTCCCCATTTCTTCATCCCATGGTGTCCTGCTGCGCAACGTAAATGGTTGGTCGGATTATTATCGGTTTGTTTGCAATGCTGAGCTGGAAACAACAATCAGTTCATAATTAAAAAGTACGGTACTGAGCTAGTATACGTAATCCAAGCATGTTTTGATACGATCAGTTTTTATTCATTGTTTGGGTCCACAGTTCATCATATCAAATTCTCTACAGACATTGAACCAACGGATATATAGTCCCATGAGTGTTTTTGTTCAGAAAAGACATGAATAAAAAAATTCGAAAAATTTGATGGATAAATCGAGGGAATTAGATAATGTGTCTGACACATGAACAGTACAGTTGTTATGATATCACACCCATGACGGCTCCCCTAGCTTGGGGCATGTGGAATACGCAATAGGTTTGTTGTTGATTTTGCCTCTTTCTCTCAACTGATTGTATCAAGGTGTTAAGACATTAGACATTAGGGTATAGATATAGGTAAGTGTGTGTGTGCGAGGGATGCGGGTGTGGGTGGATGTAGGGGTCCTACTCCCCACCGTTAGGGCGTCACTGCGTTAAGGCGAGCGTTGGACATGCCTCACTTTTTCACTCACTGGTAGCCCACTCACTGACTCTCTCATTCAATCACTCATTTGTACCTCACTCATTCAGTCTGTACCAGGGGAGGTAACTCTTCCATAGTAGGCAGGTCCATCATGCCACACACGCAACACCAGCATGTCAGAGTTCAGGAATCCATGCATCTCCAAGGTCCACTAGTCGCCCCTGAGAATTAGTGTAGACCGGCAAGTCTCAAGTGCGCACTCGAGCGATTCTGCACTTTCCCTACTACTGATGACGTCACAGATTGCGTCAGGTTCAGGGAACATCACTACACCATGCGAGCTTCAATGCGATACCCCTGGGTATCCCCAAAATGTCGTCTTTCTCTACTACTCATTGCCCATTCGCACCGTGACTCTCTTCCTATCAAATACACAACCATCGTATTCTACACCATGAGAGCTTAGAAACGACACCATACACGGCCTATCAAGTTCCCCTATGCCCCATTTCTCGCCCAAACACGCCCATGCCGCCCCCCCCCCCAATGCCGACTTCCTCCACTACTCCTAGACTGTGCATGCGCAGAGTGACGTCATCTCCAGTCCCAACTACGTCAATCGTAGTCAACAGCACGGAAGTTTCAAGTCGAGACCCCGCAGGCCCCAGTTGGACCAAGAATGGCCCATCTATCGCTCCAAAACACTCCTGGGTACCCACAAAATCATTTATGTTATCTTTCTTTACCACTCCACGACTTCCCTTGATCACATTGAAAACCCAATCATCCAAATTTTGGGATTTTCGGCTGAGAAAAATGGGATTTTAATGAAGTTTGAATTATGCCTACAAAAATCCCGAGGTCAAATTCGATGCCGCCTGTGCTCCTCTTTTATGGACATATTTCGAAGCCCACATATGGTCTCTGGTTCCGGATAAAATCATTTAAAATGAAACTAAAGTTCATTTTGTGTAATTAACAAATTATCTTGCCGAAGCAGAACGTTTTGACGGAACTTCAACACAGTTTCTTATCCAATACTGATAGTTATGCATGGTGACAACACTAAATATTACATTACTTTTATAATTAATGTCGCATAATAAATAATTTGCCCGGTACCATATTGGCTGCGATACTGATACAGGTATACGTTTCAAATAATGTCGCCTGTTCCCACTCGTGTAACCTCTACTGGTGGATGGGGAGCTGTTGAACCCCACTCCATTCATGACGCTGTGCGATCAGAGTTGTCCCCCTTTAACTTAATATTGCTATCCGCATTAGTCAATCATTACCGTACTGGCCAACCACGCCTGTCCCAAATCAACCTGCTCATTGAGCTGATACGCAGGCTGCGGACAGTTTGGCCCCAAATATATAAAAAAACGACAAGAAATTTCGGTCGTGGATGGTTACACTTTGTACTTAGGCATCAAAGGAAATACTGAAGCTGATGAAATGACTAATTACAAGCGTCTGGTCCCTCATTCATAATTCACTCGTCGTTCATTAGAGAATATCCGCGTCCATAATCCAAAGACCTATTCTATATAACAGCATTAGCACCAAATTCAAAAAGACAATCATAGCATACATACACATAGGCTAGTTTCCTGCAAGAGAGAAGCGGTTAACAGTTTTCAATGATGCCTGCAAGACGTGATGATGTTCCAAAAATATCAAATCCGTATCGCTGATCAGTATAATGAATCCGTTGTACAGTCGTCATCTAGAGAATGATGTATCTCAGTCACGCTTTGATTGTGACTGCTCATATGAGCACCACGAGGATCTTGAAGTACATCGGGTTATACGGCCCCCAGCCCCGGGTTAAGCGGAATTAGACACAAGTTACGAAACGAAACGCCATATATCTTACACGCTACTCTCGTGTTTTGCTAGCAGCATGCGATGTATTGCCAAATTTGAGAAACTTTGAGTGGAGGCAACAATGTTTTATGCCGTTGATTAAAATCGTCACATTTAACTCAGGATCTAGCAAATGCTACTAGGCGAAATATGTATACGCCATATGCAGATCCCACTGGAATATTACTGTCCAGTAAGGGATAGTTTACGATGTCGAAATTGTAATCATCTCTTTTGTCATAAAGTCGACGAGAGAGAAGGCTCGCTTCATTTTTATATAGATATAGGTCTAAACATCATGTGCCGGTAGGGCTATCTGTAGTTTCCTTCAAATCCAGTGAAGGTTTCAATGCGTCATTTGCATAGCGATTATCTACAGCCAGATCTTCTATATAGCGTTTGGTGAATGAGAAGGAACGGGCTTTGAACTGATCGGTTTTTGACAGCGCCTGCATATAATCATATTGAGAACAGATATAGTTCAGCTAACAGAGGTGCACAATTAGTACCCATTGGAATACAAAATGGGATTTGAATGAAGTTTGAAATATGCCTACAAAAATCCCGAGGTCAAATTCGATGCCGCCTGTGCTCCTCCTTTTTGGACATATTTCGAAGCCCATGGTTTCTGGTTCCAGATAAAATCCTTTGAAATGCAACTAATCTTCATTTTGTGTAATTAGCACACTTTGTACTTAGGCCTCAAAGGAAATACTGAAGCCGATAAAATGGCAAAGGCAGCCCTAGATAAAGAGGATGATCCTGTTGAAATCCCATATAGCGATTTCAGACCCTCTATCTGTGCTTATGTGAGAATTACAACACATATAAAGGAAATGGGAAGAGGTGCCGACATACTGACAGAGTCTTCACAGTATAGTCTTCTGGTTAACTTATTCTATGGCATATAACAAGAACCTAACGATTCGTGATATGTGTTGTATCTCAGGTACGCTTTTATTGTACCTGTTCATGTGGAAACTTGGATGATATGACCACACGGCCCCTAGCACCGGCATAAGCGGTATTAGATACAAATCTAGAGAGCTATGATGGAAATGCTCTGACAATGATTTGTTCAGATGACAAGCCTAGGGATCGAAACGTCCAACAGCAGTCAATCGGTGTATCCGGTGCTATAGCAGTACACATTTCCCTAAAATAGCTCAAGTCTGTTTCTTTTCTCTCCTCAGCCTCTCCATCTGTGGATTCTCGTAAGTTGCATTTCTCTTCCCTTCTGATCATCGAGCTCCTTAACTTCATTTACCGGATAGGGGACTTCCTAAGACCTTGCTTTGCTTTCCTTAAATGCCTCTTCATATTGCTGCTAATTTGCTTCACATTTGAAAGGGATGTTTTACATGAATCAGAGACCCACACAAAGTTGTCCAAGCTTGAATCTTCCCCATTTACTTCATCTTAGATCGAATAGGGAATCTTAGTACATGCCAGGCGCTGCCACTGTTCGCACATGTCAGACCCTAAGCCGGGCCTAGCCTATCGTTGACCATAGGTCCATCACAACAGTTATTGCGTCCAGTAGGGATACTAGACTTTTGTAAGTTTTACCTGTATATGGCGAGATTCTGCTGGTGGACGTTTCGTCCCCGAGGCCCGCCTCCTGTACAGACCTTTTGGTCTTTGGTATATGTTGGCATTGTGGGAAGTTGATGCTGGGTCGACATCGGGCCTTACAGAGTAGTCTTTTGTGTTAAATGCCGTCATTTTCATCTGACGACGATACAGCTCACCAATACCCAGTGTACGAGTTGTCACAGCGACACAGCTCACCAATTACCAATTTCCATTCATAGCTATCTAAATTTGTATCTAATACCGTTTATGCCGGTGCTAGGGGCCGTGTGGTCATGCCATCCAAGTTGCCACATGAACAGGTACAATAAAAGCGTACCTGAGATACGTCATATCACGAATCGTTAGATTCTTGGTATGTGCTTAAAATAGGTTAACCAGAAGACTATACTGTGTAGTCATGTGACTGTGAGTATGTCGGCACCTCTTCCCACTTTCCTTATATGTGTTGTAATTTAACTTCTGATACTCCTGGTTTAGCCCCTTTGCTCCTATGACTAGCCATCCTGATTCAATTCGAAGATTGGAATAAAGGAATACTTAAACAAAAATGGCCAAGTTACAACAACAATGCTGAAATATCCTGTGCGGCCGCCATCTTGCTTCGGTTTCACCAAGATTTCCATGAGAAAAGAGTAAGTTCTTTCGAAGACAAAACATGTTATAAATAGCGGGGTTCTGGCTAATTTGACCTGGAAACATTTCTAAACATATCCAACTAAATATGAATCAACGAGAAAGAGAAGTTATGATAAAAATTTGAAACTTGAAGCGCCTTGATCATCAAGAGGTCGGTAATCTTGCAAACAATTTTTGGAGCACCGGACTCGTATATGTATGCGTCGAAGTTGCTTCGGGACACATTCCCGATTATGGCCTTGAAATAATGTAGGAGATCTACGCCAACTGTTCAAAAGAGAGAGAGAGAAAAAAAGAGATATTATTACATCCAGAGATGAGTTAGGTGCCCCAAACTACCTCCATGTCTCTGTGGACGTTAAAGTTGGAGTCAAATAATTTGAGTCTGATAATTGTCGTTTAATCTAGAATAATCCGTCTCTATAGCCGACGATGTAGGCCTTCAATGTTGATATTTTCCACTAGAGAAGATAGCAGGATCCTTGATAATGCTTTTCTGCAGCAATCCCTGTCGAGTATTGCCAATACCCGTTATCCCAGTTTCACGATTGCAGGAGGTCACATATCAGTATCGGCCTCAAGCTTAGTGCATTCGACCAATTCTACATATTCGGTTTCATTTGAAGCTAATTGCAGCTAAGAATCATCTGGTTGGTTTCATGGATGTCTTGCCATCGTTAGTTTCCTCAGCAGGCCTACTCCTTGATTTTCATACGATTTAAACTTTCTTAAGAATCTAGTTCACTAGACTCGGGCATTTTATAAACAAATCTAACAAAGTCTCTTTCTACCATTCCATCATCATCATTGTACAAAAGCATAGCCTGTTTATTTTCTTAGATTTCTCAGTGAATTCACAGCGATATGGTATCAACATCTGAAGAATCGTTCATACTCTCGAGAGAAGAGATCATCATCTTCTTTGAACGAGGTTGAAGAGAAGTCCGCACATGTTAGGTCGTTGCACTATATGGGCCGGGTCTCTAAACATCCATTTCCTCTCGCCAAGGAACACAGTCTCTATCGCATGGGGAGGGTCCAGGCCAGAAGCCACCGTGACATGTTCAACAGCCTCACGAAGCTGACCTCACTCACTTTCCTTTACAAACTGGACAGCTTCGGTCACGGTGTGAACAGTACCTCATGGTACTCATATGAACAGTCACAATCAAAGCGTGACTGAGATACATCATTCTTTAGATGACGACTTTACAACGAATATTATGGATTAAGAATACTGATCAGCGATACGGATTTGATATTTTTGGAACATCATGATGTCTTGCCGGCATCATTGAAAACTGTTGACCGCGAAACAGGCCTATGTTTATGTATACTATGATTGTCTTTTTGAATTTGATGCTAATACTGTTATATGGAACATGGAATAGGTCTTTGGATTATGGACGCGGATATTCTCTAATGGACGACGGCTGGATTATGAATGACGGACCAGACGCTTGTAATTCTCACCCTTATGCATAACCTTCAGTCTGCACCTTCTCACACACTCGGAACAGTTTGCACTCCCTCGTTTGGGCCGTTTTTTCTATCTGCGGCCACATAGTTCATCATTTTTCAACAGATGACTTAACTGGGCTATTACATCATCGCTCTGACATATTTTTGAATCTAATACTGCTACTCTAAAGCCGGTGCTAGGGGCCGTGTGGTCATGATAATCAAATTGTTCAAATGAACAGCTACAATGAAAACGTGGCTGGAAAACAAATTATCACAGGAATCAGTTTTGGTTTTTGTGATGTTCTTTGAATATGCAGTCAGTAGATTTGTCTGTGGGGTCATGATTTTTTTGTCAGCACTCCGGTATCGTTTTCCACCATTTTAATGCTGTGTTGAATTCTCCCCAGTCTGCGCCTTCCCACATCCCTTGCGTCCCCGCACTTGAACAGTCTACAACTTCTCACCTCCATTACTTACTTACAGATCTCCCTTACTTCCCGAACTCTTCGTAACAGAAATATAGGATATGGGAGTTTTCTCCACAGTCACACTCAGCTCACCGCTTCACACAGTATCACCACGATCAATCTCCATCTGCTCCACAGGATTGTCACACACCACAGAAGGATCGTGCCAAACGCAACATCTCCGACAGAATAACGCTGGGCAAAGAAGTCGCATTCAGCAATATTGCAGCTATATAGTAAACACATTACAAAGCAATTGTTGTCGAACAATTCTTCCTGAAATCTCTTATAAGGCTTTCCTGACAATGCATGCGGTCTCCTCTGAATGCAACCACCATGTTTTAACAATACACACACCTCACAAATCAACCGGACTCTCCCATCTTACAGGATGCGTGTAAGTTTTACACTTCCTGTTTATAAATGGTTTGGGTCATGTTAAATCTTGTTATATTTGTGGAACGAAAGGTCATATAAAATGGACATGTTTTTTTGTTTAAGGTAAATGCATAATTTGTCGTCGGGCAGGACATTTCAAATGTGCCTGTCCGAAATCTAAACAAGCTTTCTGAGAACCCAACATCTCGCCTTGTGGGGGCATTCGCTGAAACTGCAGCAGTATCGAAAGCATACATGTAGAACACACTTTCCATGTACATGTAATTTTTTGCCAAAAACCATTGGAAAAGTGTGAAGTCTAAACAGTGATAATTTGGACAGAAAGAAATATTTCATGTCACAAATAGCACCTGCTCATCCTCAAATCATAAGAACCGTGTGTAGCTAGTATCAAACTCATCCAACGAAAGCTGACAGCAAACTTTCCATGCACACGTGTACACGTATAATATCGTTGGCAAATTACTAAGTCAAAACCACGGTCCTCATTCACGGTGTTCATCATGGAGGAGTATGGATATTATATCAATAATTGTTTTTATTTACCACTTGCTCATATCTAAATTATATATTGAGTTTAATTTTTTGTCAAAACCAAAATATGCATGTACTATATTGGCTTTTTTAATTCAATTTTTTATTATTTTTATAAATAGGGTCGTTGGTATATTATTATATTATGGTTGTTGGTCCGATTATTTTTCCTTCCCTTTATGTCTATAAATAACGCCTTTGGAGTCTGGTTTTTCTATATGTTGTTTTTTAATAGCATATTTAAATCAATATCTAGTCTATTATATATATTTTTCTTTTCCTTTGTCTATGACACTGGGGAATTTATACAGACATCTGTCTATTTTCTCTTACTATATTTCTCCCGTTGATTCTTTAACACACCGTTTTTAACACTTTTTTATTGTTTTTAAAATCAGTTTTATTTTTAAATCATTTTACAACTCAATGCAATGGTACTGGCGCGCATAGCTCTAACGGATTGCATGCGCCATCCAAATTCAAAACTGAGTGATTAAGTCGAAACCATCATAATTTGGACAAAAATTAATGATCCTCTAATCATATGAAACATGTTAACCAAGTTTCATAATTTTATGGTGAAACTGACAACTGCAGCAAACTTTCTCTGTACACATGTACATGCCCACGTCAGCAAAACAAAAAACTCTTATCATTAGATTTAAGATTGGAGAGCCCCCATAGAATCCCCCGGGGTAGTGCCATGGCTGAATCCCCGGGGTAGTGCAATAGCTGACCCCACTGGTGGAATACCCAACCTTTTTTCTGAATTTTTCTTGATTTTTTATTTTTTAATTTGCTAAACCAAAAACCTTATCATTTCCAGGGTGGGGACACCGACGACGACATCCTCTTCCCCCTCTCATAATATCTCCCCGTAAGGCGAGATAACAACTACCTACATAGGCTGAGATTGGAAATGAGCACGACGATTCACCACAGAAACAACTTTTCCAAGAAAAAAATTTTCAAGGCAGACGGAAGACACAAAACGTCCTTTATGCCGAGACAGATTCGGATGAGATTCCCGTTGGGGAGAACTCTCATTTAGAAACCAGTCCGCATTCGGGTGAGAGGTTTGGTGGTGTAGAACACAACATCTGGACAAATATGTTGTTCCGATAGTAAGGCTCCAAAGAGATAAATGCTTGATTTAATAAGAAAGAAAATTCAAGAACCAAAATTCCTCCAAGAGCCCAAGGCAGATGGTAGCGAATCGACAGAGATTTGTATTCCGAAGCCCGTTGAAACCGCAAAAGTTAAAGTTATGGAATCTAAGATTTCCAAATATGCATGTTTTAAAATAGTCACCTGTTTAAAAAGTGAAATTTGTCGAGCAAAAACTCAACACGGCTCTTGAATTTCCCCTGCTCAATACGTCACAAGTGTAAGACACGGCCACCAGTATACCGATTTACGTGTTATCAATGAGCGTTTATCCTCTTCAATTCCTCCGTTACACTAGCAAATTTCACGCAATTATTGTTCGGGGATTCCACGCGTGGCCCGCCTCGAGAGCACAGAAAAAAAAACACGCGGTAAAATCAAATATGTAGATGGAAAAGGACATTGCAAGATTCATTTTGTTCGTTGTCACAGTCGTGTACCGAAGAGAACCTTTTACATCTGTAACTCAATCAGAATTAAATTGTTGAGCTAATTCGTTTCATATTCTTTTCCAGGCGTCGTCTCTATAATCTGGTCAAATGCCGCACATCTAGACAAAGTCTTCGGTACACCCTAATTCCTATATAAATTGAGTTGAATATCCTGGTCAGCATCGATATTTCACGTGTCGGAGTTCGAATTGATACAATATCGTTACATGTGCATGGCTTATTCCTGATATTTCATCTACAATGTGATAGCTATATGATGGCGGTTCATCAGATGATCTCTCAAATTTGAACTAATATTAGTTCCTATCGCTCAAGGTTTCAGCGAAATTTGAACTGCTGTCATACCGAGTTTGTATGCTGAACGCTATATTGGCCGATCTGGCTTACATCTGTGACGTCACATGTGACTTTCACAGGGTGAATTTCTACTGGCAAATCCCAACTTTGAGCTAGAATATGTCAAAGATGTGACACATATTTACTACGAATTCATACACTTTTCTCAACTTTTGCAGGCCCCGTTTGGGGGTCCCTTTAACAAAAATGATAGTAAGGACGAAAGTACTATGGGATCAGATTCTAATGAAAAGATAAAGTTTGCTGAACTTGGAGAACCAACATCAGTTAAGGTTCATAAGAATGTTTCTTTGTGTTAACGCCGATGTTGTAGAGAACAAGCAGCCAGAGGATGCTAAGTCCCCCGCCGAAATGGCAGCAATATTTTTTAGCATTGTTGGTCTCGGGGGATATACATGAGGGAGGCAACTGCTACTTCATAGGTGTTGGATGCGGAAGGGACTTTCTGCCTTCCCAAGTTTTAAAATCAACTCAGAACGGTTGACTGAACGTTTTTTTGCTTCTGTAATATAGTTTCCATGCTGTGAAGCACGGAAATTATGTAACCGAGAAGCGACTCCAAGTGACATCTCAAGGCATATTATCTGCAAACCAAATTGACGAGAAGCTGAATGCATCCTCAACCTATTGTCTGGAAACCAAATTTTAAATTTGCCACCAGGTGTCGCCACCTGTAGGTGCATAGAAAGCTCCCTGTACATGAAACAACCACACTGACAACTGCATGCCATCATCTGTCAGTCCGAAAAACCACAAGCTGGAATTCAATTCAATTCAGGAAATTGATCATATGCACAGTGTGCACCCAAACTTTAGGAACTCAGTTGTAATTAATATAGCAAGTTACAGGTGTGGACACAAATGGTTCCTGCAGAAGCTTTAGGGTAAATCATATGATGTGAGATACAATTATTTGATAGCAAAATGGAAGGAAATGCTGTCCTTCATTTAAGATGACACGAAATTCAAAAACCAGGGGTTCAGTACTGCGGGGATTTCCCCGCCAGTTATTTCATATTATACTTTTGAAATAAAATATGGTTCATGCAAAAGCTTTAGGGTAAATCATATGATGTGGAATAGAAAGACTGGACAGCAAATTTAAGAAAATGGTGTCCTTCATTTGAAGCGACATGAAATTCAAAACTAACAGCGAGAAGCGGAAGAAAGAAGAAAAAATGACAAACGCATTTAGGGATGCCTAATTATTAGACAAAGCATTTGGAACTTATAGCTTGTGAAGAATTTGAATGGAAACCACGGACATTCACAGAAGATTGGAACAAGACCCAGTGGTGCCACCTTCAGGTGGATCATGCTGAAACGCAATACCAACCCATGTCTGGTCACAAGGAGTGTATATGCTAAATTTCGAAGGAATCCGACAAAGCTTTTGGAAGTTATCGCCTGAGAAGAATTTGAACAGACATCCACAGACACAAAGAGAGCAAGACCCATTTTAACTGGAACGGACACGAAGAAGCGAAACTCAATGGCGCCACCTCCAGGCAAATGTTACTGAAATCCAGTACGCAACCGCGTCTTCTCGCAAGGAATACGTATGCCGAATTTCGGAAGAATCCAAGAAAGCGTTTGGAAGTTATCGCTTGTAACTGACATCCACGGACACAAAGAAGCAAGATCCAATTTGACCCAGTGGCGCCACCTTCAGGCAGATGTTGCTGAAATGCGATACCGGCTGGCGTCTTGTCGCAAGGAATGCGTATGCCAAATTTCGGAAGAATCCAACAAAGCGATAGGAAGTAATCATTCGAACAGACATGCACGGACATCCACGGATATGCACGGACACATAGAAGCAAGAACCATTTTGACCCAGTGGCGCCACCTTCAGGCAGATGTTGCTGAAATGTGATACCGACCGGCGTCTTGTCGCAAGGAATGCGTATGCCAAATTTCGGAAGAATCCAACAAAGCGTTAGGAAGTAATCATTCGAACAGACATCCACGGACATGCACGGACACATAGAAGCAAGATCCATTTTGACCCAGTGGCGCCACCTTCAGGCAGATGTTGCTGAAATGCGATACCGGCTGGCGTCTTGTCGCAAGGAATGCGTATGCCAAATTTCGAAAGAATCCAACAAAGCGTTAGGAAGTAATCATTCGAACAGACATGCACGGACACATAGAAGCAAGAACCATTTTAAAGTCCCCCGGCCGCGTTGCGGCGGGGGACAATAATCAAATTCTCAACAAAGATACTCCTATGCTCGAAGTAGGTTGACAATCATAGTTGTAGTGAAGATACACCTATACATTCTGGCGGTAAGTTGAACTTCACCCTAGGTACTGGAATGATTTCTGAACTCACGAGTGATGATACTAGCGCCATTCTTAAGGGTGTCCGCTGCTGGTAAATCAAAGTAATTAACTTTTTGAATAATGTGTGTTCATTCATAATTGTGTAATAAGCGGAAAAGCAACGAAAAAAATACAGGTGTATGTGCATTGTCAAATTGTTTGTTCACAAACTGCAGATAAGACTCGCTTACAGATGCCACGGATCCTATACAGCTATTCTCAGATCTGAAGCACCCCCCCCCCAAATAATTTGGCCAACCTTTCTAAAATTCATATGATGTCAACGAAAGAATACTTCAATGAATACGTATTTTCGAAATGAATAGTAAAATGAATTGTCTGCGTCGCATATCTATCGCATAACTCAAAACTATTCACAACTGTCCAGCATTAGTGGGCCAGTCAAAGGTTCACAAAAAGTTAATAGTGTTATACCATATAAAAAATGGTAGAGATAAATGATTAAATCCTCACACTATAAGACAAATGCCGTTAAAAGCATTGACTCCTATGTTCCGGACGTTTCGTGATATCAGCGAAGATAAAATACTGTTATTTGATTGTTCAGCCTTGTAATCATCAAAATTAGAAAGAAAATGGACATATTCTTGATAAAAGCATATTCTTGATATTTATTTATCAACATGCTCTTTACAGTTCGCAGTCTTAAGAGACTAGTACCTTCGCCTAGATTGTGCTATGATACAGGGACGGCGGAGCAGGAGGGGCCATACCCCCCCCAATACTTTCAGCAAAAACACACACATACACACGAAACAAAAAAATTAGACAGAGGAAATTAAGAACCGATCGAGTGACGCGAAAACACCTATATCTGTATTGAATGGAGATTTTAATTTCCGATAAGTTATAACCACAAGAGACATCGTTGCTTATTCACATGATTTACATGTTGTGTTCGTAAAATGCTGCTCTAGTACACGCTAGAACGCCTCTACGGCCATCTAAGACCCCTGGAGCTTCCGGGGCCTAGGCGGCCCCTGGACCATCGCCTACTTGTGCTGTGATAGTAGCCCCCCCCACCCCCAATCATGAATTGCTTCCGCCGTGCCTGGTACCTAACCTTATCGGTCACACGGCGACGATGACCCAAACAAACATACACTAGCAAAACCCTAACCCTAACAAAAACTACAAGAAAATTTGAATTTTGAAAGTTAGGCTCCACAGACACTGGTGATCACAATGGATCCTCAGAGAGCTTAATTTGTTTGGCACTTTAATTTACCTCCTGTGCCAGACAAACATGGTATGGTACAAACCATGCTATAAGCTGGAGGGCATATAATAGCTGTTTGTTAAACAATGGAACGTATGATTAAATAAACTAGATACAGTCGATCGAATGCGATCGAGGAGGCATCTCCTTTGCATGTTAAGTAAAGAAAACTAAATTATTTGTGAAAACTTAGGAAAAACAATTTGAACATGGCCGTCAGGTGGTGCCACCTATAGGCGAATAGGCACACAAATATCCCCAAAAGATAACTTGAGGGAAGGTACCCACATACCAAACTTGAAAATAATCTGTTCAGGTTTTCAACAGTTACTGTCCGGAAATGGCCACTGCTAGTGTCAATATTTCAGTCACATCGCTAGATCCCAACATATCATGTAGTGAAAAAGGCATACATAACATTGAGAGAACGTTGCAACTTTGTCTTAATAAGATCCAGACTTGCGTGGTGTCTAGAAAATGGCTTCAAGTTTTCTAAAACCAAAACAAATTTTAGGCACGTTTGCAGAAGGTAAGAAAGATCCAGAACTTCTGTTAGATGGAACGGAGATCAAGGCATCATCCGAACGCATGACACGATCATACGTAGAAACTTCTGCTCGTGTTTAGTGTTAAGTGAAACGTGAAATGCCCTTAGCAAGCTGGGATCAAGGTGGTAAAATAGGTTTAATTCCTAGCAATCTTGTTTGACCACCGATTAACGTTTTTATCCCATAGAAGATGTCTGAAAGCCAAGTGCATGAAGGCTCTTGATTTGTTGAATGTAGTTGCCAGCTATAAGTGGAAAGAAGATCAGAAAGCACTTCTCCATTGATATCGTTCTAAACTTGATTATGGCTGTATCGTTTACAACGGTGCAAGTAATTCCAATATAGACCTGTTAGATCCAATTCTACATCAAGGCTTAAGACTTCGCCTCGGGACGTTCAGATCATCCTCTAGAGAAAGAACGTCGAAGAAGATGAACTGCCTTTGAAACTTCGAAGAGTCAAAGTGTCACTGCAACATGTAACAAAACTACGGTCAGACTGTTCAAATCCGGCACATAACTGTTTTTAAACCTCAGTATGTACATCTGTATTCAAATAAACAGAGCATTATTTCACCTCTTGGAATTCGTGTTAAACCACACATTGTTGCAGCCGGTATTAGTCTTGCTCTGAAATATTTGTATATAATACCGCTCAGGCCGGTGCTAGGGGCCATGTGGTCATGTTATTCAATATGTCCACATGAACATCTACTATAAAAGCCGCACATTGACCAAATCTGATGCGTCAAGTTCTACCACAGCAGAATAAATCGACAACAAATGCTCCGCCATGCAGGTTATTACGTTACCAAATGATGGAAGTTTTGTTAACTTGCTTCAGTAAATGAGGGCTTACACACAAAGGATACACAAGAGCTTTAATGACTTCAATATACGCCCGTATATACAGCACTATTTATAACCCTTTAAAACATATTGTATTCACTGGAATTTGACCTCGACGTGAAATAGGTCAAGGTCGGTCAACTTAAATAGGCTTATTGCATATGTAATGTAAAGTCGAACCTTGATCCTTCGGGATATTGTAATAACTAGAATTAGATCTTGATAAGATATATATCAAGGTCAGCCAAATTAGAAAGGCTTCTAGTTAATCACCACTAACACATACAGTATGAATTTGGAGAGCCTAGCTATAAGGCCCATCGGCAGATGCATAAGTTATATGAATTTAGAAAGCCTGGCTATACTATTTCAAGAGATTGGCGATTTGCGTTAATAAGCAAGATGAACAGACAGACGGAGGGACCAAGCAGACAATACCCTTCAGCCAAAATTATAAATCAATAGCGTTCTTCTTTGCAATCAAAATCCATCTGTGAACTGTGCTTCGAACATAAAGGTAACAGTTTTCAATTATTTTTCTACCAGAGTGACCTTGACCGTTTGACCTCAAAATGAATATAGGTTCCTCTTTGACCCATAGATAAGGTATAACCACAGTTTGGTACCAAACGGAGAAGCAAAAGTTAACAGAAGGACGGAAAGACAGATGGACGGAAATCCCAATCGTCTATCGACGGGCATACAAGAAAATCAGCAAGTTTGGGCTCGGAAAGAATTGGGTTTCAGCTAAACAGTATTAACTTTAAAAGCTACCGATCTGCAACGATCACGTATGGATCTGTATCTACAGACGTATCTACCTCTTCAAAAAAAAATCACTAGCATTTGCCATCTCGGGTGGTACCGGTTTGTGAAATTGGGGTGACGGCCGATGGATTAAATAAAAACGATCAATGATATTAGATTTTCACATTAAAAAAAAAACTTTGAATGTCGGTACCGTACCCATAACGATTGTCTGACCTCCGACCATACCCCATTTTCATACACAAGTCGACTTCTCCGTTCGAAGTCTGAATGGAGAAGTCGTCTTACCATACCGATACTAGGTTGATACATGTACATGTACTTGGAAATAATCTCTGGCTGTGATATGTGGTGGGGTGGGGAGGGGGGAAGGGGGCGTGTCTCTCCTATCACGGGTGACGTCCGATCTGTGATCTATTAACAACAATTAACACAAAACTAGTTAGACTCTTTCAGTCGGGGTTTTCGGTAAGGTTTCTGAACGTGATTAGATAATGCAGGATATAGGCCATTGTCAAATCAGTGCCCAGCTTCAAAGATGACTTTTGATGCATGGCATTCGACACCAGATCACATGACCAAAGTCACATGATACATTAGCAAAATATACATTATGCCATCCATCGCGGAACTCCGGGCTTAAACCGCGCGGCGTACTTGTGCCGTATGTGGGAGCGGTTAGACGCCCGGTTGTAAGACATGGGGATACAATGAGCCAAAAAAATGAGTGGGCTGCCAGGTTGTCCTCATGTCAAGTGCATGCGAATGTAGTGAAATAGAACGCACATGCTGTCGAAATGAGGGATTGGCCACGGCGATTCCGGTGATCGTACGCCTTGATCTCCCTCCAGTCTGAGCCCTGCCACAGGCGGACCGGGAGAGCTATAGACCATGGCAGCCCGTAGACCTAGAGAAATCTTCACCCCAAGCTACCGGAGTAGATCCTTTGGATCTGGGTATACAGGTATGTATTGTAACCAAATAACAACACACCTGCCAATGCCGCGTGTATATTCTAAGCGATTATTCTGATCCCTAAATTTAGCGAAATTCGATAAATACAAGCGCCAGATTCAGCATTCAGCAGACCGCTATCGTCCATTATTAAAGAATTTTCGCGTCAATAGTCGCCCGTGTTCTATTAATTCAATCTTATAAGAAGACCACACAACATATACTAATATATCTTGTTCTAAATTGATTGTCCAAAATTGTGGTAGTTTCTATTGTCAGTCAGAATGGGCCTATTGTAATGATAGGAACTGTTGGTGACCAGGCCTACTGCACTTTAATGTTTTGCAAAATGGCAAGATATATTCGCCTAATATTCACGCAAAACATGCAGTATGTATACCAGTATATGTACTTACAATTACTTTTCCCACTGAACAGTAATTTTATGTTATTTAATGGAGCGGAATTGAATATCTATTATTTACGAAGTCCATGAGGAGTTCGTCAGGCTGATACTAATACATACGAGCTGTATTATTATTTATGACCATATTATTTATGTTATACACTCAGGAATAGTCCTTACCACATTCTCTGCACTGACAGTTTGTCTCACTCTGGTTGGCTACACTTACATTTGTTAGCATTTTTATGGTCCATTAATCCTATCCCAAATAATGTTGAAGGTGTGTAGATTTCATTTGTGAGATTTTTCTCTTTCCCCCCACTTAATTATGTTCCCAGACATATCCAAACACAAAATTACACGTAGGCTAAATAGGTACTTCTTGGGGAAATCTTGTACCCCTTTGTAAAGTACTTGTATGTATGTTCAAGTAAGCTACATTAACATGCTACACTCATTCGACAGTGATTATGCTGTATGCTTAAAGGTGAAAATCTGTAAATATTAGCAGACACAAAGGCAGTTCATCCCAGATCTAGTTTATTTGACACCACCATCTGTGGGTTCAGTGGGTCTAAAGAAAATCTCTAGAGGTAGAGAACACTAACAGCTTAATATATAGTCAATACTTGACCCAGGTGTGATGATTCTTTATATGGGAATGATAAATTGACTGAAAGCTGTCAACATTATACTGAAATGATGTGCAGTTGAGTACATGAGGATGGGTTGGAAATAATTGGAAATTGCAAGTTCCAGTACCGATACTAGCATAATTTCTAGTGACTCTGACTATGATAATTACTCTTTTGATTATCAAGTCATAACACTTTTCTGGCAAGTAGGTCCTAGTGTCTACATCATAGGATAAATTGACAGGGTTAATTCTTACACTTACAGCAAAAACAAATTCCAGGAGTTTTCCAGAACTTTCTAGGTCAATAATTTTAATTTTCCAGAAGTCTTTAGTACAATAACTCGCAACAAACATGAACAGATTAACGAAGTTCAGGAACAAATTTTGGCATGGTAACGCTTGGCATCAAATCGCTAGTTCTCCAAGAAGATGACAGTGTAGTTCTTCCAGGAGTTTAACTTTATTTTTAAGCATTTTCCAGGACTTTCCAGGTCTGCAATTAAATTCGAGGAGGCGTATGAATCCTGAATTGATAATCCAAAGGCTAATGAATTCATAGGATCATAGGATAATGCAGTATTTGTTTTTGGATTCTGTTGAATATTAAGAACAATTCAGCTCTTTTGAACTCTTAAGTCCCAATTTGATTTGCATAATGGCAGCTTCCCGGGTTAACAACCAATCACACGTAGGATTCGGTATACTGGAACAGCTGCATGTATATGATATTCATTGTGTATGTGTGAAGAAAACTGTATTTTTAATTCTGTGGACTACATACTGATTATAATTATTTGTCATGTTCGTATATAAAAACTAAAGAGAAATGCCCAAGAATATATCTGTCACCTTGACATGTGCAGTTGGCTTTGGGCACTATATGTCCTTGAATTATATAGAGAGAGAGTAGATGTCTCTGAGATATCCAGAAATTGTAAAGAAATTCAGAAATCATGGCACAGCCTGCAGCCATACATTGAAGACTTTCCGCTTAAGTGTTGTCCTAATTTCATGATCTACTGATGCCGAGATGACAATTCTCACTGAGGCAATTAATCGCGACAAAAAATTGTTATGCGGGCCTGCATTGGAGAGGAGCATAATTTATCTGTCTGTATAGCCAAACTTGTAACTTGCATGGAAGCTGCTTAGTACTTTGCAGATGTGCACAGTCAGATATTTGTGGGTTTAAACTTCGAGTTATTGCACTTCATCTTCAATATCAAATTATGCTTGTTCGGTCCATATCTCGGTTACTAATTGAAAGACAACTTTCAAACTTACATGAAAGATGCTTAGTATCTTGTAGATGTGCACAGTCAGGTTGTTGTCTTTTTAACCCTTTCGGTGATTTTGTACAGAGTTATGTCCCTTCATTGACTGCAGTATATATATGCTATGGTGCATTGTTTTCTGGGCTGTATCTCCCTTCTTAAGTGGCTAAGAATTTTGAAATTTTCTAAGTAGATGCTCAGTATCATGGAGTTGTGCATTGCCAGGTTTGTCACCTGTTCTGATGATTTCTCAAGTTATGACCGTTCAATGTCAATATCAATATATGCTATATAGATCAAAATAGTTTGATACTTATCTGGTGAATGATAACTATGATGTGCAGTCAGATTTTTACCCTTAAGTCTGGAGTTGGGGGGAGGGGGAGAGGGTGTCATACATCCATCCAAGCCCATAGATCTGTACTGGGTCCTTGGCAGATCAACCAAATGGAGTTATCTTTTCATTGCAACAATCGAATATGCTCTTGTCATACTGAGATTAAACTGTTGTTTTTTTTGTGTCGTGTTAAAATGAGACCTTTACATCGAGCAGAGACGTGTATAGACACAATCTCAATGGATGGAAAGTCATACTGATAATGTCAAGATCTGTATTTCTCATACTTTTGTTTCCCTGCCTATACATTTGGTGTCCAATAAATAGCTGTGTTGTGCTGATAGCCGGTGTGTCCTTTGGCATACTTGTGTATCTAATGTATTACCAATTCCATTTTTATTCTGAAAATGATTATCAATGTTACTGTACTCTATCATTGAATCATACAACAATTTGAGGCATTCTGTCATATTAAAACTGTACAGGTTGTGTCACCCCAAATTGATCAATCTAAGAAGAGTAGGGTATAAGATGTGTGAAGATCTGTGTTCAAGCTAACAGCTCCATTGTGAGTCATATCAAATGCTCATCCATCTTGTGAGCTCTGCTCCATCCAGGCATAGTATTGTACTGGTGTGAAAGACGATACTGCTGGTTGGGTCATCTGCAAGACAAGGCTGTCAAAACATAATGGTACCATAATCAATCAATAACAGAACAGGCTGCTTTGATTGATGAGGCAGATTCACCTGTGCATATACACAAATATTCCTACGAAGTAGGCTACAGATCGCAAATTGTCCGGTAATGAGTGAGTGAGTCAGTCCATCCGAATCCTTTCGTCGGCAAAATAAGGAGAACCGTTGACATTAGAACCTTGATTTTTGGCATGAACGTGGATTAGGGCATTGTTACCAGCAAGTTCTGAGCTGACCGAATTCTGATGAAAATTTGATTTATAATTATTTTTTTTATATTATTTATTGATGGTTCAGCGAGTGCACCGTCATGCCCATCGGGAACCCTTGGCTGTATGTTTCACTGTGACTTTTGAAGGTTCCCTGATACGGCATATCATGACACACCGGTTCCGGTAAAATCAGCGAAGTTAAGCGACTTTGAGCCCGGTCAAGACTTTGTGTACACGGGGCCCATTTAACCAATGGATAAATGAGTGAATTCAGTCTAATAGACGAAGGTCCCAAGCTGAAAGCGCAAGCTGATGCAATAAGCATAGTAATGAAAACGTACATTTACCTTCTGCCATAGGTCTGTTAAATTTACCACTGTGCTATCCGACATCCGAAGTAGGGTGGGCATTAGGACTCCGACGCGCACCGAACTCCTGGTCATAGTCAATCTAAGTGTAAACGTTTTGGTGGGCTATATTATCATGTATGAAATAGGAACTGCTAATTTTCCATCATTTGTTAGTGCATTTATCTACACTGCTATCACCAACTTGCCAGCCTCAATACACACAATTCAGTATATTGTTATAGATGTAAACTGTAGCCTTTAACTTGTATCCTATTTCACATCCAAACATTTCATCACACACCACATCAGGCTTCAAATTCAGGTCAAATTTCCCACTGGTTGTGAAATATCCTACATCAACCAATTAAGTCAGCCTGATGCAATAACCCAGCAGGAGAAAGAAAGATGTGGTATCATCCTTCAGATTAGTCTGTGTGAGCAACAATGATAAAAGTTTACTGAGGGTGAAACAAAGCCATGACGGCATGTTTAAAGGGTCTTAATTTATTTTCTTTGGGTAGAACTTAACTAGATAAAGTAACTTTGATCATAATGTGAAAATATGAGAACATACTTTGAGGTTTTTTTTGTACCTCTTGAATATTGACTATATATCACACTGGGATATAATTTAAACAAAAAATTACATGTGTAAACAAAATATGTCTAAAGTTTTCTTGTCATTTCAAATTTTGATCCACTTTGATTCCTTGATTAGGGGATACAGAATCACTGCCACGGAGTGTGTTGGTGTGTCACAGCAATGCACTTCCGATTCACACAACGAAGCTGAGGTGGTTTAATGTTTATCAATGAAGAAAATCACCGATCAACCGTCATAGAATATAATGTGAAACAAGAATACCGGAATGTACTATTCATCAGATTGCCGATACCCAAAATGTGTTGTCTCATATATCTAGATAACAACGTGATGTAGAGACGCTATTTATTCGTCTTTGTACCGGTTATGCTCAGGAGAATGACATAGAATCATTATTATCTTGTGCTGAGAAGGTGTTGGTCTTGAGTTGAATTACCGTAAACTACATAAATGCTACCTTTCTACCATAGTACTATATATGAAAATTTGTTGTATTGTTGGGAAAATAATGTGATTCAAAAAGTTGTTTTGATCCTGGACAAGGGCACTGAAAACCATTAAAGAGATGTAAATGTATTTTCACACGTAAAGCTTGAAATCTACTGAAGTTTTTATTATTCAATCTGTTTCCTTTAGTTAAAAAATTGTAAAATTAAATCGGCGATCGGTATTTATTTTTGGAACGAAGGCACATTAGGAGACTGTTACCAACAAGTTCTGAGCTGACCTACTTTTGATGAAAATTTCTGGTGATTTTTGATGAAAATCACTGGCGATTCTGACTTGAGCGGTGCCCATCTTAATATAGGCAGGATTTCAACTGGGGGTGGGGATTTCCAAGAGTTCAGTTCGCGTTCGAGTCCTAATGCCTACTGTACTTCGTAGGTCCTGTGACGTTAGTCACACTGCCATGTAGAATAGTTTATTTGCGTATAAAAGTTGTGCCCAGCAGGGCTAAAACGCAATCGTACATCGCAATCGTACATACATACATGAGCAGTGTGACTAACGTCACAGGACCTACGAAGTAGAGTAGGCATTAGGACTCGATCGTATTTTCATTGAGATATGATGTGACCCTCCCCTACGGTACGTTTCATCATAATATGGTACATGTACAACCTTCCATAACAGCCACAGGTTCTCTTTATAACATGCCTTTTGTGAGATTGAGCAAGATTATATTCTGGGGATGTGTTCGTGCCACAAAAAATGAAAGTATATTGGTGAATGTTCTGGTCATTTAGTGATCCGGCCCTGGTACATCGCCAAAGAAGACCTTCAGCAGAAAGCTAGTAAGGCTTTGTTCAAAATACATAGAGCACTATCTGGAACCAATCCACCACCAAATATATATAACCAACTTTTCGAAACACTGATTAAACCTATTGCACTATACAATTCAGAAATATGGAGTTCGGAACTCTACGGAAATCTAAAAAATCGTGACATAAACTCATTTACGGAAGTTTGTGAAACAGAACCATTTGAAGGACTACATAACAAGTTTTGCAAAATGAACTTGCAAGTTAGTAAAAACTCTGTCAACATCGCATGTAAAGCAGAATTAGGTCGCTTCCCCATTATAGTAGATATAAACGACATTGTCGTAAAGTATGCTCATTATTTAGATAACATACCAGCAGACAGACCCCTTTTACACGACGCATTTCAATGTAGTAAATCATTATACGATATAAACATTGGTTGGCATAACTACATGTATGCCTATAATGTCTTAAACAAAAGCGATATCTGTAATATCTCTAACCTCCAGTAAAAAATACTTTCAGGACGTAAAGGAACAATTTAAAAGAAATTATGTTACATACTTCAATGAAAAGTTAAAAACATCAGAAAAACTGTTATACTACAAACACTTAAAGGGTGCTAGTGATTACAGAATGGCTGATTATCTGCTTATGCTGAACAACTCGCATTATAGACAGGCAGTGTGCAAGTTGAGAATTTGTGCACATCGTTTGGAAATTGAGACTGGTCGATATAGAAATAAAAATAACTATATAGACAGAAGCGACAGAATCTGTAGATTATGTAACATATCAGCGGAAGATGAATTTCATTTTATCATGAAATGCCCTAAACTAAAACGTCACCGAAGCCTCTTATTGGAGAAACTGATACAGGCACACCCCGAAACGACCTTCATGACAGAACTAGAGCAATTTTTGTTGATACTCGATTGCCCGAGTGCGATTGCACCACTCGTTGGACAGTTTTGTACGAGATGTTGGAAGAGCGTCGACATCTCTTATCCACCTCACCCACTGCCACACTATAACATATTATTGTTCAATATTGTTATAATTCATTGACTCGTTTGTTCCTACGAAGTAGGCTACAGATTGCAAATTGTCCGGTAATGAGTGAGTGAGTCAGTCCATCCGAATCCTTTCGTCGGCAAAATAAGGAGAACCGTTGACATTAGAACCTTGATTTTTGGCATGAACGTGCATTAGGGCAAATGTTACCAGCAAGTTCTGATCTGAAATAATTCTGATTAAAATTAGATTTATAATTAACACTTCAATATATTGTTATAAATGCATACCATCCATGTGGCCTTTAACCGTATCATGTTCTTTTATGACCATGAAGCCATAGGACCTCATATCAGTGGATTTAAAGTAAGGCTTGTCCTTGGAACAAACACAGAGAGAGGCTCTATCCGAGCCTTGTGGGTTTTAACAGTGATTTATATCCAAGCCCACTGAGATAAGGCTGGTTTCTACTCGTGCTGCTTGTCACATCAAATTACAGTGGTCGGTGTCCTGTATAGCAGATACTATAGTATATTATTGCATGCCTGTCAACTACCCTGGAACATTTCCTAGCTAGACATTAAACAGCCCGCTAAACTTGCCATCAAATGTGATAAGGCTGGGAGTACAAGAATGTGCGGTGTATTTTCTGTGGACTGTGTAGGCTGTACAGTCTGAATGAAGACAGCCTAGCAGAATTAGTTAAAGCTAGGTGGTTT
>JAVTVY010012601.1:0-53311 GCA_036873755.1 Hanleya hanleyi
AGGAGAGTCCTGATGGCCGTATCTAGGTCAAGTATGACGCGTTTGACGTCATCGTATTACGTCACTGGGTCAAGGTCACGCGAAAGTAGACCAAGGTCACGTGAAAGGTCGAGGTCACGTGAAAGTAGGTCAAGGTCACTCGAAAGTAGGTCAAGGTCGTCCCTCTGTCGGTATCTAGGTCACTTATGACGCGTTTGACGTCATTGTATGACGTAATTAGGTCGTGGTCGTAAGAAACCGGTTTAAATTATGTAATAATGGTCATGGTCGCTCGTAAGTAGGTCGATTACGTAAAAAAACGGTTTAAATAGGGCGATATGACGCAATAGTGTTACGTAATTAGGTCATGGTCGCTCGTAAATAGATCGATTACGTAAGAAACCAGTTTAAATAGGGCGATACGATGTCTATTTTTAGCAGTGATGCCTATTTTTAGCAGCCCCTTTGTTAGCTAACAATAAAAACATCACGTGACCATTTGACGGCTAATAGGAGAGAGTTTCGAGTTCAGTGGTCACATGCCTCTGGCGAACGAAGGTGCGTTTTTACGTACTTGGTCGATCTCCTGTCTCGGTATACAATGGATGACGAGAAAACATTTGATGAAGGTAAGTTCGCATTATCAATCATTCCTTTGAGAACAAGCGGTTCGTTTCCTAAAAGATCTATTGCTCGAATCATAGCGTATGTTGAGAGGTCTTTCATACATTGTAGACTAACACAACACAATGTATTAGAGCAAATGACATGTATAGCTAACTGACCGTGCGAGTTAAATTATGTACCTCGGATTGACACAGCCGAGCGTACATCTATTGTCATTCTCTGGGCTCACCGGTCCATTGCACTTTCGCAAAAGGTCCCCCTTTGTTACGCGCCGGTGTACACGGAAACGACATTCTTTCAGAAACCCTTGAATTTTCTTAGTCTAAAACAGTTCGATAATCGAGGTTTATTAATTATTAGACCTTAAATATATATATATGGGCGAATTTCTGTTAAATACTGTACGGTTGGACATACCGCCGGTATAGTTTATTCAACCCTTCCGTTAATATACGGCTTATAATACATGCATAGCTAACTGACTGTACGAGTTAAATCTATGTACCTCGGATTGTCACAGCCGAGCGCACATCTATTGTCCTTCTCTGTGCGCACCGGTCCATTGCACTTTCGCAAACGGTCCCCCTTTGATACGCGCCGGTGTACACGGAAACGACATTCTTTCAGAAACACTTGAATTTTCTTAGTCTAAAATAGTTCGATAATCGAGGTTTATTAATTATTAGGCCTTAAATATATATATATGGGCGAATTTCTGTTAAATACTGTACGGTTGGACATACCGCCGGTATAGTTTATTCAACCCTTCCGTTAATATACAGAAGCTTCACTAACCATGTATAGCTAACTGACCGTGCGAGTTAAAT
The DNA here is from genome assembly GCA_036873755.1 of Hanleya hanleyi. Taxonomy (NCBI): domain Eukaryota; kingdom Metazoa; phylum Mollusca; class Polyplacophora; order Lepidopleurida; family Hanleyidae; genus Hanleya; species Hanleya hanleyi. Next base: position 1,434 of record JAVTVY010012601.1, read on the forward strand.
TATGTACCTCGGAATGTCACAGCCGGGCGCACATCTATTGTCCTTCTCTGTGCGCACCGGTCCATTGCACTTTCGCAAACGGTCCCCCTTTGATAAGTGCCGGTATACATGGAAACGACATCCTTTCAGAAACATTACATTCGCCCGATCAAAATGACACAGTGTTTATATCTCCAAATAGGTTTTGCTGATAATATTTACAGCTCTCCATTATAATTACTCATCGAATAATTTGTTTATGTCTGTTTCCAACCCTGTGACTAAATATATTTGCTGTTGAGCTTCAAGGAATTAATTAATGTGGGTGTATATGCGCACGTGTTACATATTATTCCTTTCGACATGCATTGACTGAGTATTCAGTAACCCCGCCTCCTTCCACAAGCTATAAATTCGGTAACACGCATGATAGATGAACATTCTCACAACGTATAGCAGAGTCGATCAAATGGAGAAGCCAACCAATTACAAAGCAGACGACCAATCGTTGAAGACTGACGAAAAGGTATCCGTTCCCTCCCGACCCCCCAAAAGAGTTATCAGAAGATACCCACCCATAACCGTGGAGCGGATAGACGATTTCTTCAGTGTGGGGTACAGTTCAACAAGGGGACAACCATTGGATATGGGCTACCATCGCCGGCGATGTCTAACGTGTCTTGAAGGTGTACCCTTGGCCAGCTGCGATCTTTGCACGCGGAGAGAGGAGATTTACCAGTGGGCTAAGTGAGAACATACCACCAAAGGCCATTTTTCCTTGTATGGAAAAATATGGCCACAATTATCTCGAAAGAGAGACTTCTAACATATGCACAGACGGATGGATGTATGAATGAGTAGAATCACGAGTGAAAAATATCATATATTTTTTCCCAAATAATACATCAAATCGCGATGGGACTTACGCCTACTGAATTATGACACTTTTAAAAAATAAATAAATATGTTTCGACTAAATTTTGTGAACCCCGTACAAATTCCTATTCATGACAATTGAACACTTTTCGAGCTATTATCCACTCGCGATGCTACTAGATATCGTTCAACTTCAAGTTTATTCGGACCGTATATCCCCGCAAATTGTCCGGGTTGATTTTGGTTAATCGTCGTACATGTTGGAAATCCGACCAAAGGTGTTTGGTGTGTAAGGTTTCAATGGTCTATGAATGGTTGATTTCATTGAGACGTGAATATCTTTCAGATTTGGAGAATCGTACATCACGTGACCCTTTGACGGCTAATAGGATAAAAGGAGAGAGTTTTCGAGCCAAATGATAACTAATTGTATCGTCTTCCGACGAAGCGTAGCGTCCGCAACGCCCGCAAGCGCCCGCAAAAGCGCCCGCAACGCCCGCAAGCGCCCGCAAAAGCGCCCGCAACGCCCGCAAAAGCGACCGCAACGCCCGCAAGCGCCCGCAAAAGCGCGCAAGCGCCCGTTTCAACGCCCTTCGATATCTGAGAGAAAGAGAGAGATCAGCATATTCACAAGTTTTCATATATTTTATTATCCCCAATGTTATGCCGTACCCAAGCTGGGGGGAGGGGGCCACTGTGGGTATGTTTACAATTCATAACGTTGGAGTGATATCAGTTTTAATCACGCTCTTGTCAGTGTTCGTGAATTCTTTAAGTTCATCTAATTATGGCCTCTCAATCGAACGTGTTATTTATCCGACAACTTACACTATTGTGCAAGTCACCAACGTACTAGCATTGTTTTACAAGTCACCAACACTCTAGCATTGTTTTACAATACAATACAGTAAACACACACGGTGAACATTGGTAATGAACGCTCACGATATGATGACTATTTGTAACGTGTTCCGACGAAGCGTAGCGTCCGCAAAAGCGCCCGCAAGCGCCCGCAAAAGCGCCCGCAACGCCTACAAGCGCCCGCAACGCCCGCAACGCCCGCAAAAGCGCCCGCAACGCCATCAAAAGCGCCCCCAACGCCCGCAAAAGCGCCCGCAACGCCCGCAAAAGCGCCCGCAACGCCCGCAAGCGCCCGTTTCAACGCCCTTCGATATCTGAGAGAAAGAGAGAGATCAGCATATTCACAAGTTTTCATATATTTTATTATCCCGCAAAAGCGCACGCAAGCGCCCGTTTCAACGTCCTCCGATATCTGATAAAAAGAGAGATCAACACGTTCACAAGTTATATACTTGTGAACGTGTTGATCTCTCTTTTTATCAGATATCGAAGGGCGTTGAAACGGCCGCTTTTGCGGGATAATAAAATATATGAAAACTTGTGAATATGCTGATCTCTCTCTTTCTCTCAGATATCGAAGGGCGTTGAAACGGGCGCTTGCGGGCGTTGCGGGCGCTTTTGCGGGCGTTGCGGGCGCTTTTGCGGGCGCTTGCGGGCGTTGCGGGCGCTTTTGCGGACGCTACGCTTCGTCGGAACACGATACAAACAGTCATCATATCGTGAGCGATCATTACCAATGCTCACCGTGTGTGTTTACTGTATTGTATTGTAAAACAATGCTAGTGTTGGTGACTTGTAAAACAATGCTAGTGTGTTGGTGACTTGCACAATAGTGTAAGTTGTCGGATAAATAACACGTTCGATTGAGAGGCCATAATTAGATGAACTTAAAGAATTCACGAACACTGACAAGAGCGTGATTAAAACTAATATCACTCCAACGTTATGAATTGTAAACATACCCACAGTGGCCCGCTCCTCCCAGTTTGGGTACGGCATAACATTGGGGGTAATAAAATATATGAAAATTTGTGAATATGCTGATCTCTCTCTTTCTCTCAGATATCGAAGGACGTTAAAACGGGCGCTTGCGGGCGTTGAGGGCGCTTTTGCGGGCGCTTGCAGGCATTGCGGTCGCTTTTGCGGGCGTTGCGGGCGCTTTTGCGGGCGCTTGCGGGCGTTGCGGCCGCTTTTGCGGGCACTTTCGGGCGTTGCGGGCGCCTTTGCGGACGCTACGCTTCGTCGGAACACGATACAATTAGTCATCATTTGGCTCGAAAACTCTCTCCTTTTATCGTATTAGCCGTCAAAGGGTCACGTGATGTGCGATTCTCCGAATCTGAAAGATATTCACGTCTCAATGAAATCAACCATTCATAGACCATTGAATCCTTACACACCAAACACCTTTGGTCGGATTTCCAACATGTACGACGATTAACCAAAATCAACCCGGACAATTTGCGGGGATATACGGCCCGAATAAACTTGAAGTTGAACGATACCTAGTAGCATCGCGAGTGGATAATAGCGCGAAAAGGGTTCAATTGTCATGAATAGGAATTTGTACGGGGTTCACAAAATTTATATTTATTTATTTTTTAAAAGTGTCACAATTCAGTAGGCGTAAGTTCCATCGCGATTTGATGTATTATTTGGGAAAAATATATGATATTTTTCACTCGTCATTCTACTCATTCATACATCCATCCGTCTGTGCATATGTTAGAAGTCTCTCTTTCGAGATAATTGTGGCCATATTTTTCCATACAAGGAAAAATGGCCTTTGGTGGTATGTTCTCACTTATCCCACTGGTAAATCTCCTCTCTCCGCGTGCAAAGATCGCAGCTGGCCAAGGGTACACCTTCAAGACACGCTAGACATCGCCGGCGGTGGTAGCCCATATCCAATGGTTGTCCCCTTGTTGAACTGTACCCTATACTGAAGAAATCGTCTATCCGCTTATGGATGGGTATCTTCTGATAACTCTTTTTTGGGATCGGGAGGGAACGAATACCTTTTCGTCAGTCTTCAACGATTGGTCGTCTGCTTTGTAATTGGTTGGCTTCTCCATTTGATCGACTCTGCTATACGTTGTGAGAATGCGTGTTACCGAATTTATAGCGGGGGAAGGAGGCGGGGTTACTGAATACTCAGTCAATGCATGTCGAAAGGAATAATATGTAACACGTGCGCATATACACCCACATTAATTAATTCCTTGAAGCTCAACAGCAAATATATTTAGTCACAGGGTTGGAAACAGACATACACAAATTATTCGGTGAGTAATTATAATGGAGAGCTGTAAATATTATCAGCAAAACCTATTTGGAGATATAAACACCGTGTCATTTTGATCGGGCGAATGTAATGTTTCTGAAAGGATGTCGTTATGCGGCACTTATCAAGGGTTGTTGAAGTATCTCACGAAAGGAAGGAACTCGTCAATCGAGATACCTCAGATTTGCTCGTACAGTTAGCGTATCGTGCCGTATATTAACGGAAGAGTTGAATAAACTATACTGGCGGTATGTCCAACCGTACAGTATTTAACAGAAATTCGCCCATATATATATATTTAAGGTCTAATCATGAATAAACCTCGATTATAGAACTGTTTTAGACTAAGAAAATTCAAGGATTGCTGAAAGAATGTCGTTTCCGTGTACACCGGCGCGTATCAAAGGGGGACCTTTTGCGAAAGTGCAATGGACCGGTGAGCCCAGAGAAGGACAATAGATGTACGCTCGGCTGAGTTAATCCGAGGTACATAATTTAACTCGCACGGTCAGTTAGCTATACATGTCATTTGCTCTAATACATTGTGTTGTGTTAGTCTACAATATATGAAAGACCTCTCAACATACGCTATGATTCGACCAATAGATCTTTTAAGAAACGAACCGCTTGTTCTCAAAGGAATGATTGATAATGCGAACTTACCTTCATCAAATGTTTTCTCGTCATCCATTGTATACCGAGACAGGAGATCGACCAAATACGTAAAAACGCACCTTCGTGTGCCAGAGGCATGTGACCACTGAACTCGAAAACTCTCTCCTATTAGCCGTCAAATGGTCACATAATGTTTTTATTGTTAGCTAACAAAGGGGCTGCTAAAAATAGGCATCACTGCTAAAAATAGACATCATATCGCCCTATTTGAACCGGTTTCTTACGTAATCGATCTACTTACGAACGACCATGACCTAATTACGTAACACTATTGCGTCATATCGCCCTATTTAAACCGGTTTCTTACGTAACCGACCTACTTACGAGCGACCATGACCTAATTACGTAATATTATTACATAATTTAAACCGATTTTTTACGACCACGACCTAATTACGTCACACAATGGCGTCAAACGCGTCATAAGTGACCTAGATACCGACAGAGGGACGACCTTGCCCTACTTTCACGTGACCTCGACCTACTTTCACGTGACCTTGACCTACTTTCACGTGACCTCGACCCAGTGACGTCATACGATGACGTCAACCGCGTCATACTTGACCTAGATACGGCCATCAGGACTCTCCTACTACTACTACGTATAAGAATCCTAACTCATTGACGCTAAGCTAAACAAACCCAGAATTACTGCGTTCTGATTGATAGACGAAGTAATGTAGAAGACATTCCTGGATCTCAACTGCTCAACTGATCGATTGAAAATTCTCACCAGGACTAAAATCTACCTTCGAAAACTCCATGATTTGGTAATGTACTCGGTGGATCAATCGTCAGAATTAGCCACATTTTGACAGCGAGTGATGAAAGACGGTATTCTAGCTAACAACACAGAATTTAGCCCACATAAGGTACAATGAGAATCGCAAACATGGAGAATACGCTACATTCCAATCAATACGGCAAGCTGTGGACCACAAATTATTTGGTGAAATGAACTGCGTATTATGATCTTGACATTTGAGTGAAATAGTGTATATATAGATACAACTATGAGATTTTCCATGAAATTACAACACCTATAACGGAAGTATTTATATTAGGCGGACTAGAACGGTAAAAAAAATGTAGAACTTCTCCTAATATGTCTTGGTTTTGGAATATGACTATACTCTGCCGTTATCAAAGTACCATGGCGTGAGAGCTATAGCTATAGTTTGAGAGCTATAACGGAATCGTTGACATGCAGAGACTTACATTTACAAACCCGCAAAAATCGTGTTCAAAAAACAGCAAGAACATAATCAAAATTCGGTGAAAACTCAGCTCTTAAATGAAATGTCAGAAAATTGCTGGAAATCCATGTTCGTAAGCTTTCAGCTAACAAAATTACATAACTGAGGGCATTGCGAAAGCGATGATTTTTATATGAAAGATCTATTGAATATAGTCACCCTAGTATAGGAATTAAATTAAAATAAAATTGATACGGTTTGAATGTTCTATTTCAGCTGGACGCATGTTCTCTTTGTGTCAACACATCTCTCCCTAACATCCAACAGCTGTATGACGTCATCTGCGCGGTGCACTGTGGGATCGGGATGCATCATCCAGGCGCTTTGTTTGAGAGATTTGGCACCTGTACCCCAAATGTCCTAAGTCGTCAGATAGACAGTTAAAGGGAAACAGAAAACCATATTTGTTTGACACCAAGATGATGATTGGACCTCCTGGCAGAAATATCAACGTCAGTTCTACTGTTCCACTCAAGTTTGAGTGAAATGTACCTGTTCACTCAAACTTGTTACTTTTCACTCAACTTGAGTTACTTTTCACTCAACTTGAGTTGAAACCACTCAAGTTCACTCAACTTGAGTGGGATCAATTTCCACTCTTATGCTTGAGTGAATGTCACTCAAGTTAATAACATTAATTCACGTTCAGTGAAAATCTCACTCAAGTAATGAGTGGGATCAATTTCCGCTCTTACTTGAGTGAAATTTCACTACATTGGGTACCCCACAATGTAATGGCACTGAACGCTCGTGCAGACACTTTACACACCCCTCCAGAATTGGTATTTATACGGCTAAAAAAATCTCATGCCTATAGTAATGTATATATTTGTTGAACGCGAATTTGGTAAGGATACCAAATATATAAATATGTTCTCTGTAAACCTGTAGGTTGTGAAGATATTCGGATATGAAAAAAAATATATGTAAAATTTAATTTTAATTTTATAAATGCTATTTAAAAAACAGTATTCAAATTATAGTAACTTACATCATCATTTTCTGTTGAAGACAACTCCAACACGAAATCTGTGTTTCAGTTTTACCAACTTTGGTCTAGTTCTCATTATATTGACATTCATTGGAATATTTCTTTACAAAATCGAGCAACTCACAATTTTGAACTTTGAAGTGGAATTAAATGTCAAACTGAGACACAGATTTTCTCTTGGAGTTGTCTTCTACAGGAAATGATGGTGTAAGTTACTATGAGTTTAATACTTTTTTAAAATAGCCATTTGAGAAAGAAGGTTCATTTATTATTATTTTTTTATTAGAACAACTTCACAACATGCAGATTTACAGTGAACTCATTTATATATGAGGAATCATTAAGGAATGCGCTTTCAACAAATATATAAGGCATACTTTTAGCTGTATAAAGACAAATTCTAGAGAGTGTCTAAAAGTGTCTGTGGGAGGGCTCAGTACCCTTGAGAGATATGAATTACAAGATGAAGCATCGACTACTGCATAGAAGGATTGCCAGAATGGGATCATTGTCGATGGAAATGACTTGTAATATATAATTATTCCTAGGGAGACATTGTTCATAACAATATGATTAAGTTACGAAATAGTAGAACCCTCTCGGGAATAGAAATCTCGACATTCAAAGTATAGGTATTCAATCAGGGCTGTAAATACATTACAAACCACATAGCTTCTTTGTTACAGAAGCCTTCAGGTGTAGTACCGCATTATTTTCCTTTTACACGGTGACCAATTTATATAAATGTTTACGCGCTAAATTCCCTTTCATATGCGCCATTGTTATATACAGAGTATTTTTGTATATTTTGTTCCATGAATGAAATATACCATGGGTGGGATATTGTACAGAGATGAAGTATCGTTTCATGTATTAAATTCTTAAACACAGAAAGTTGATAACTTTATATGAATAAAAAAGACAAGTGAACATTTGTTTTACTCACTGTGTATAAATCCATAATGCGAAGTATAGTGAATGGTTAACCAAGCTGTCGTACCTGACCGATGAAAACAAATAATTTTCCATTAACGGTTCATAAGGCCATGCTGTATCTGATCAGTAAAACTCAGTCGAAAGCAATAATTTTATTTTCCTAACTTTCTCATTAATGAAAACGGTACTGTCCCAAAATAGTCATGTATGGTGTCTGTTTAACCCAAGTTGTCCTGGCTAGTTATTAAAACCCTACCAAACTTTTCATGGCGTTTCCGGAAGGAAGAGAGCAAGAGAACTGACACTTTCTGACTTTTCTTCAAAAAAGAAGTAATTTTGAGGATATCCCGGAGGCAAAGGAACTTGGAAGACGTCAACATGGCGGTCTTGAAACTATTTGCTTAGTTTTCGACTTAAAATACGATGGTTAAATTCAAAAATGGAGGTTTACGGAGTTACACGTATAATTATAGCTTATCTCGTTAGCCTAATTTGATTATAGTGGCATAATCCTTTAATAGCTGAGAATATAATTGTCAGATTCAAAATGGCGACAATGCGGGTTCACCTGAGACATATTTTTATTTTGCTTGTATAATTCAAGATGTTGTTTCTGGATGTAGCTGAAAGTAAAAATCCTCAAAACTGCATTCACAACATAGATGTATCTGTCCATTTATGGCCCCAATTTTCCTATTTTGTTTAAACCACAGCGAAAACATAGATGAGGAATTCAAGATAGCGAACATGTGAAGTCATTCGTAACTCTTGTTTATTAAATTATGTTATTTGTCTACGTTAAGGCATTATTCTTATCTCTAAGCAGAGTCAAAACTTTGATGTTCCACATTACAACTGATCATCCGAGTTCAATTGTTGGGTATTTTCATTGGTGGAATTTCTGTAAGAAAATTGGCGATCAATACAGATTGGCAAATCCGTGAAAGGACTCACTACTTCAGAACCTGTAGCCCAGCCTGTCAGAAATACCAAACCTAGACGAATCCTTGAGATACATCAATTATATATTCTCTGCCCTAACTATCGCTTACTGTACCAGACTCTTGAGATACACAGCGGCTGAAGTACCAACTACGCCCCGATTATTCAGGAGAAGACACAAAACCTCAAAGTTATTGTACGCAAGTCCTCTAAGGTCTGCGCTAAATCCTGCTCAGAATTGGACATGCTATAACTAAAATCATGTTGAACTAGACATCTCCTGAACAGCTATAAATCTGGAGCATCATAACGGTAATTGGTTGTATACATCCAGGGTCAACTGACAGCGTAACGAGTAGATACAATGGGTACAAGCAGCATTCCGTAGTAGAGAAGCAGGTTCACTTTTTGGAGTCCTGGAGGAATTTGGCGAGGCCTTTCCCAAAAACTGTGTAGATTCGCTTGTTCTGGACTGCAAGAACATTGCAGTCGCTTTAATAGGTCATGAAAATTGTTTTTGAAATCGGAACCCTGGTCAGAACCAATCTCAAAAGTTTGCGAAGGAACTTCTCTAATCAAGCCTATAGTTCATATATAACGTCACCACTCAAAACAGCCTGACTCAACTGAGCACACTTTGCCGCGATGTGCCGAAGTCTAAAGTTGGTCTCGTTGACTAAGCATGTTCTCTTCGAGGTTGTATGTATCTTGTCAATAGGATTGTTTAGTTATGATCGTACAAGTGGCTATGAGAGTATGGATGTCTATATAAAGCATTCACTACCGGTAAAGTCTTGAGAGAATTCCCCCATCAAAGGGAGAGCGCAGTATAGCGCACGGAAAGACCCGCGGCTCAGACTAACTCCAAATGGGTAGGGCTGGGAGACTAACACTAAAGGTGAATGGCAACCAGTCAAATAGCTGTGAAAATGAGCGATTAATGAGAGTCATTTAAAAAAAAACAAAAAAACAACAACAAAACAACCGCCATCTCGAAATGTGATTAAATTAACTTAGTTTTGATCACATTTCGAGATGGCGGTTGTTTTGCTTTATACAGTCATCCATACTCTCATAGCCAATTGTACGATCATACCGTCTTGTGTTTTTATTATTAGCCCACCATCACCAGATGGTGGGCTGTTCAAATCACCTTTCGTCCGTGGTCCGTCGTCCGTCCGTCGTCCGTCAGTCCGTCCGCCCGTCCGTCCGTAAACAATTCTTGTTATCGCGATTTCTCAGGAACTAATGCACGGATCTTTCTCAAATTTGGTACACAGGTTCCCCTTGGTATCTAGTTGTGCAAGAAACCTTTTTTGGTCCGATCCGAAAATCCAATATGGCCATCAGGCAGCCATCTTGGATTTCCCCATGAAACCTTGTTATCACGATTTCTCAGGAACTACTGCATGGATCTTTCTCAAATTTGGTAAACAGGTTCCCCTTGGGGTCTAGTTGTGCAAGAAACCCTTTTCGGTCCGATTCCAAAATCCAATATGGCCACCAGGCAGCCATCTTGGATTTCCCCATGAAACCTTGTTATCGCGATTTCTCAGGAACTACTGCATGGATCTTTCTCAAATTTGGTACACAGGTTCCCCTTGGGGTCTAGTTGTGCAAGAAACCTTTTTTGGTCCGATCCGAAAAACCAATATGGCCACCAGGCAGCCATCTTGGATTTCCCCCATGAAACGTTGTTATCGCGATTCCTCAGGAACTACTGCATGGGTCTTTCTCAAATTTGGTACACAGGTTCCCCTTGGGGTCTAGTTGTGCAAGATACCTTTTTTTGGTCCGATTCGAAAATCCAATATGGCCACCAGGCAGCCATCTTGGATTACCCCATGAAACCTTGTTATCGCGATTTCTCAGGAACTACTGCATGGATCTTTCTCAAATTTGGTACACGAGTTCCCCTTGGGATGTAGTTGTGCAAGATACCTTTCCTCGTACGATTTGAAAATCCAGTATGGCCACCAGGCAGCCATCTTGGATTTTCCCATGAAACTTTATCATCGTTTCTCAGGAACTACTGCATGGATCTTTCTCAATTTTGGTACACAGGTTCCCCTTAGGGTCTTGATATGCAAGATGCCTTTTTCGGTCCGAATCGAAAATCCAATATGGTCATCAGGCGGCCATCTTAGACTTCCCCACGAATTTTTTTTATCATGATTTCTCAGGAAGTACTGCCTGGATCGTTCTCACAGTTGGTACACAGGTTCAATTGTGCAAGATAACTTTTCTGGTCCGATTCCAAAATCCAGTATGTCCATCAGGGGGCCACCTTGGATTTCCCCATGAAACTTTGTTATTGCGATTTCTCGGGAACTACTGCATGGATCTTTGTTAAATTTGGTACACAGGTTCACCTTGTCGTCTAGTTGTGCAAGATACCTTTTCTGGTCCGATTCGAAAATTCAATATGGCCAACAGGCGGCCATCTTGGATTTTCCCATGCAAATTTGTTATGTGATTTCTCAGGAAGTACTGCATGGATCTTTCTCAAATTTGGTACACAGGTTCCCCTTATGGTCTAGTTGTGCAAGATACCTTTTTCGGTCCGAATCGAAGCCACAAGGCGGCCATAATGAATTTCCCCTTGAAACATTGTTACAGTGAATTCTCAGGAAATATTTCATAGATCTTTCTGAAATTTGGTACACAGGTCCCACATGGGGCCTAGTAGTGCAAGATACCTTTTTTGGTCCGATTCGAAAATCCAAGTTACGCTTCAAATTAATTCGGTATTCTCGAGTTGTGACGTTCCATCACAAGAGTCGGCGGATCAAACGGTGGGGCATATTCTATATATTGACTATAGAGAATATCCATACCTTCACCTTCCATATCAAGGAGTTCAAATAAATCGGAAGTAAAATGTATTTCTTCAAATTTTAAATCAGCTTTCTTTAGTCCATGCAGTAGCAAGTGAACTGCTCCACCCTTCCGTCTGCCGGCGGGTCGGCTACATGAAGGGACGTCACTCTTGTGACTCAACGTCACAACTCGACAACTGTAGACTACTGCATGTTTCGATCCAAGGGAGATAATCACGATTCAGGCACTTTCGAAGTTTCAACATTACTGCACGGACCGGATCCCTTCAGTATTAAGTAGTGTACCATCTTACTATTTTCGAGCATGGTATCTTAAAAGAGATATCTCAAAATAGCCGTATAAACAGAACAGAATTAGCATTCGTTCTTAATTATAAAATCTTAAGTATTGGTCTTAAGTATTGAAGATTGATCTTCGCTTCCAGTACCCAATCATGACATGTGCAAAAAAATAAATAAAAAAAATACTACGAAACAAAGGCGAAGAATCCTCCGTACATGTACATTCACTTTCAGACTAACTTTGCTCATTTCTCTTATATTATAACAACCGACATGAGTACAGTTTCTAGAAATCTTGAAACTCCTGAAACTTAGATTATATCTTGGTGTTTTTCAGTGGCCTTTTTTGATCCTTTTCGCTCAGATTCGAAATTCTGTAAACAAAATTACAAGTCAATCGTTTGTTCTTAGTAACAATGGACAAAAAGATTCTCTAGTCATTAGCTTACAATTATCGGACAATGGTGGGCGCCAAGATCCTTCAGGATCTCTCGTTTTTATTCCATATACACTTGGAATTAGTTCTGTCATACGAAATATATATTTCGGGTATTGACGAAGAAATTATCTACGAACGACAGCTGACTCTTGAATATCGGATCTGAGGCTTGCATATTAGTTATTTTAGAATAAATCAATCGAGCCTTGCACAACCCAGTCAACCAGAAACTGTTAAAGAAACAATTTTCGCATATTATCGCATATGAGCGATGATTTTTTATTCCATGCCATATTGCACAAATCAAGAAGTACACTATCCAGCTATGGTAAAATTAATGTTATTAATAGTATCCCAGAAATCATCAGTTTTAATCGTTTGTCCATTGCATCCACCCATTGTATACAACATGACTGTTCATGATGTAAAGCAATTGAGAAGGAAACTGTGAAGTATCGCTGCCTTTGCAATAACCAGGACCAAAAACACGTGCAATTTCCAAAAATCAAAGAAGCTGTTCTTTATAATGGAAAATCAAGTTACTTTTAGCGGCCTGTGTTTAATTCCGTAGAATAACATTAAAATATTATGCGTTGATATATATCACACAGCTTATTCACAAGCGGGCATGGTTGGAGGGTGCTGACAAAGCACAGAAACAAATTTGTCCCTTCGCAGGTGCCCTTGTGTTTTGAAAAAAAATATATTCGCAGAAATTGCTCAAACTTGTATGAACAAATAGGCTACATAATATTGTCATTCTATGAAATTTCGTTGCTTAATATACACAAGACTTTAAAAATAAGCCGGCAAGATATGCTAAACAGTAGATTTTGTTAATTATTAGCGTTTACACGAGAGATATATTTCATCATAGTAGCGACGTTAAACCTTTATTCTCTATCTTTCTCTTTCATAACAGTAAAAATATGATTAGGTTAACCAACATGATACTTCGGATTAATCCTGGTCATAGAAATACTTGACTGATTTTGGTTAACGTAAGGATATTTTTGCTACCGTGGAAAAATCTCTCGTCTAAAACTTTAATAATAACCAAAATTTCTGTTTAGCATATCTTGTCGGCTGTCTATACAAATCAAGCAACCAAGTTTTCTAAGGAACACAGAATATTATGTAGTCTACTCTTTTTGTTTGAGAAATTTCTGAGTTTAATTTTGTTTTAATGAACAAGCGACTGTGGAGCGACGAATTTTGTATGCTAATGCAGGAGGGCGTTTTCAACTATATTTACAACACGACAACAATTTCATGGCGGACTGTCCTTGACGTTATAGCCTATTTTTTTGTTCTCCGAGCAGAGAATCTTGAGTAAAGTAAAATGTCATGAACGTGTGACAGTTGCGCATTTTCCTCGGAAAAATGGCCCACAAATGTATTTCTCTAAATTGACAGCAAGCTTGACATTATTGACATTTTCTGTTGAAGCCTAACCCAGATATATATTGTGAGAAGTTTCAATCCCCCAGCTCCTGTATTAGGATAGATATATTTATTGGGGTGGGGGAGCAAAATGGCACTCCTCATACCTCAAATCGTTCAGGCCACGTTGGGATATACAACCATTCCACAATTCTAATACTATTCATTAATAACAGGAGTAGTGTGACTAACGTCACAGGACCTACGAAGTAGGGCGCGGAAGATGAATTGGGGGTCCAAGCGTAATGTTATAGGTCACCTGAGTAGGTCAGATTTCACCAACAGTTAGTCAGCTCAGAACTTGCTGGTAGCAGTTCCCTAATGCACCTTCATGCCCAAAAGCAAGGTTCTAATGTCAACGGTTCTCCTTATTTTGCCGACGAAAGGATTCGGATGGGCTGACTGACTCACTCACTCACTCATTACCGGACAATTTGCAAATGAGAGTCAACTTCGAAGGAATATCGAAAGTTTATGTATGAACTTTACCTGGGAAACGTGAAAATATGCCATGTAGTTCCGGGTATATGATGGTTCAAGTACTTGATCTAGTCTGAATATCACACGTGCCAAACATTCGGAGAAATGTTTGTTGGCATGTTGGTCAGCCAAGGCGTACGACGGGGTGTATTTGGTGCACCCTTGATTTGTTTCGATTTTTGCCTTCCTAATATTGGAGAATTTCTACCAAAAGAAATACATGTAGAAAACAAATCCCCGTTTGTTAGAAATTGGCTAGCAGGTTGACAACATGGCGGTGTGACTAACGTTACAGGACCTACGAAGTAGCGCTTGATATGATTTAAGTGTGTACTCGAGAGATGACTTGGGGGCCCTATGTGCTACCGTGAGAGAATTTATATAGCAGTCTCGAATTGAATGTGGGTACTATTAACTTTCCCAGAAGTCACCGCTGGTGAGTCATTAGCGTAGCAACTATTATCGCCCTCAGTTCCTATTACCCTGGACACATATTAGCCCAGCAGTACAGCGCGAGGTCACCCATTCAAGTCTTGACCGGGCTCAAAGTCGCTTAATTTCGGTGATTTTACGAGAACCGGTGTGTCGTGATATGCCGTATCAGGGAACCTTCAAAAGTCACAGTGAAGCATACAGCCAAGGGTTCCCGATGGGCATTACCGTGCACTCGCTGAGCCATCAATAAATAATAATAAAGATAATTATGAATAGAAGTATGTGCTAATATTTTCACATCATGATCAAAGTTATTTAATCTAGTTAAATTCTACTCAAAGAAAATAAATTAAGACCCTTTAAACATGCCGTCAATGCCAGATGTTGAGTTTTATACAGCTGTAGATCAGGGCTCTGGGTGCATATATCATGTTTCCATACACTTGATGCACGCAACAGCAAAAACAAAGCTTCCTTGAACAACCTATCTTTGTACAGGTACATGTAACTCAGAAAATACCATTATCTCTCAAAAGAAAACAATTCGCGCCAGGAAGGCCTTGTTTATTAAGCTTATTTTGTTATGTAGGGGCCTACTTAGATTCAATAAATGTCACGAAATTTCTTTGATTATATCTTAATTGCAACCATGCTTGTTCTTCAAACCTGACATGCTTGAGCTATGTACATGTATAACACACTTTCATTTGATAGTCCAGACATTCCACCATTCATGTGAACAAATTGTACTTAACATGGAATAATTAAATTCACACTACCAAATAGTTCACCAGCTGTTAGTTTTGAGACCCATTTCTACAGTATCAGTACTTTGTTACTATCTGCAGCAGTTGAAACCCAGTAAAACTTAAACAATTAAAACCAGTAAAGAAATTTGTCTGTTGAATAACAGAAAATATGGTATGGAGATTTGAATGAGAAAACTACTAAACAGCTTACATGATACCAACAAAATGTCCCAACACAAGCTGACAAATTCCTTGGGTGGCTTGCTGGATGGCTTTGTTTCACCCTCAGTAAACTTTTATCAGTGTTGCTCACACAGACTAATCTGAAGGATGATACCACATCTTTCTTTGTTCTGCTGGGTTATTGCACCAGGCTGACTTAATTGGTTGATGTAGAATATTTCACCACCAGTGAGCAATTTGACCTGAAATCGAAGCCTGATGTGATCTGTGATGAAATGTTTGGATGTGAAATAGGGTACACGTTAAAGGCCACAGTTTACATATATCTATAAAAATATACTGAATTGTGTGCATTGAGGATGGCAAGTTGGTAATAGCAGTGTAGATAAATGCACTAACAAATGATGGAAAATTAGCATTTCCTATTTCATATATCCCAAATTACTGAAAAAGCACTTGTCAATCATAACTTGTACAATGTACTTGGAGAGTTCGTTTGGAGAGAAACAAATCAATACTCACGCAATCCAAGTTTACTAACTTCATAAGATCTGTGACAAAAATAATGGGCAAGTGACGGATTCAACTTATAGGCTACTGGTTAATATACCAGATACACCAATGAACTAAAGTTACCAGGGCTAGCTGTAATACTGTAAGAGATATGGTGCTAGCAGCATCAAATCTAAATTAAATCCGCCCCCAGTTGAAATCCTGCCTATCTTAAGATGGGCACGGCCCAAGTCAGAATCACCAGCAATTTTCATCAAAAATCACCAGAAAGACTTTCAAATGTTTTTTGGAGCAACCACATATGAATATTTCGGTATTTTAAATGCCATCTTTACACTGTAATACATGGCAGTATGACTAGGACTCCGATTGAACTCTTGGAAATCCGCTCCCCCCCAGTTGAAATCCTGCCTATATTAAGATGGGCACAGCCCAAGTCAGAATTATCAGTCATTTTCTTCAAAAATCACCGGAGTAGGTCAATTTTCATCAAAAGTAGGTCAGCTCAGAACTTGCTGGTAACAGTCCCAAAATGAAGGTTCTAATGTCAACGGTTATCCTTATTTTGCCGACGAAAGGATTCGGATGGACTGACTGACTGACCCACTCATTACCGGACAATTGGCAAATGAGAGCCTACTTCGTAGGAATATTATATGTGTTATCGCAGATATGTATGTAGGTTAAGTGTTAGGTTAAGCCAGTATTGTAAAATAACACTTGACCGTAAATATCCAGCCTTCATTGACGATTCAACAAGCCCATAAATATATATACTTACCAGTAAGTTGATATGCCCGCTACATTCCTTAAAGCATGACTCAGGCAGGGGGCAGTGATATGTCATCGTAGTTGTCGTTTAAACCTTGACAAACTATGGCAGCCGATTTCGGACATTCCCTTCTTTTTCCGTCTACCAACATATCTCAAATCTGGCCATTAATTCTATATGTCTTCTAAATACTTCCGTATATGTACATGATATATTTACTCAGTTCTTTCCAGGTAGTAGAACTCTTGAGTTATTCCTCTCTCAGTTGACTTACAGTGTGGAACCTTGATATAACCCGTTCTAGTGTTGATTGTTATATACCCGTCGATAGACGAGGTCATATATTGGGATCACGATTTCCGTCCATCTGTCTGTCCGTCTGTTTCATTTTCAGTAAAATGTTCAAAGATAAAGGTCAATGCGATTGAAAATCATCGGAAACTATTATGTATCTGGTATAAGTATAGCTCAGAGATGTGGATTGTCATGGCAAAGAAGAAGTCTATTCATTTGTACCCTTGGCCAAGTTTGGCCGAGGGATATTATCTGCTTGGTAATGATCGTTTGTTAACACCATATCTCTCGAATGATTTAGTCAGGTTTTCCAAATTCACACAACATATGTATCTGACGATGGGTCAGAAGACTAACGAAAATGACTGACGCTCACCTATTTTATCTTGCAGCACAACTATGGAAACTATGAAAGAGCACAACTATGGGGCCACGCAGATGTTGCGTATCCCAAAATTGAGGTCAGTCGGTCAGAGGTCAATGTCACTGTGGCCAATAAGAAAACCATCATAATTCATTTTTGTTTTGTTTCATTGGATACATCAATGAGAACGCTATGCCAGGTACTGAAATTATCATAGATCAAACGTCAAATGCCACTATCAGGGTGTCACCCCCACAGGGGGAATTGAAAATCCTGCAATATTAGTGTGGTCCAAGGATGTATATTGTGGCTAAACAAGAACACCTCACGCTGACGACAAACAAGAAACCTATCGAAGTAGGAAATACAAAAAATCAAGCCCACAGGGATTACAAAAATCCCCGATAAAAATCAAATTTTAGTGAGTATGCTTTAGTGGGAAGCGATGCTGTGGGTACCAAGTTTAGGGTCAAGACGTCGATGACCAAGGTCACTGACCACTAACAACTCACTCTGAACGTAAGACTCAACATTTTGTTTTAATAGTCCATACTCTCAATCAGGCTCTTGTCACTTCACTGTTTGTATATGTGGCGGTGGATCTACTCGTGCGAAACAAACTAGCTAGTTTCAAAGCTCTTTGGTTTCATTTCATCAGACTTACATTGCTACATTACCACTTGGTTTGCATGTGTATATTGTTAGTTTGGACGAGACACACTTTTATTTCTCTGTAATCGAGTGAGTGAGTGAATATGATTTAACCCTATCTGCCCTGGGCTTTTTGGAACCCGTCCAGGCCTGGGGGGGGGGGGGGGCGAAATGACCCCCTCTAATTATTTTTCTTACCCCTTGAGGTAGGGGGCTGAAACTTATAACACTATACCCTTGGGTCAAGCTCTACCAGAAAATAAAAAAAAATCCAAGATGGCCGCTTTGATGACGTCACAGTGACGTCATTTTCAAAAACGGCATTTTTTGGTAGATTTTTCGGTCAGATTTTCTGATTTTTTTATCTTGCAATTTCTCCGCAAAAACTGCATGAACAATTAGTAAATATTAATGTGATGTGAATTAAACTAGTTTTTGCCACTTTTCATCGCGGAAAAGCAGAAATTTTGAAGAAATATGACAAAAACATCACATTTCTGGTACCCCACGTGGCCGCCATCTTGAATTTACTCATGATCCCCTGCTCATGGGGTTATGCAAATAGGCTCATAATGACCCCAATATGATAAACTATAAAGTCACGGAGTTTCAGCTCTCCATTTTTTTTTGTTCCGGAGATGGCGCAGAAAGTTTGGTAGGGGGGCCATAATGCCCCCACCCCCAGGCCAGGTAGGGTTAACGTGGCTTTCAACTGTAATCGAGTACCCGCAGGAACATAATGTGGTATACAGGGGTGTGGCGTTTAACCGGAAAATTTCCTTCTCGCTGTCGCTGTGACCTATCAGCGCGCAGTTAAAGGGCCATCGTAATGCTACATAAACACAATAGAGCTCAGACATTTATACATTCATACCTCAGACACGACACTGCGAACTGGAAAACAAATACCTTTAGACATGGCTTCAGAGTGGCGTGGAGTACGGTCCGGCGGTGCTAATGTTCGTTACACAAAAGTGGGCAACACATGGAGCGAATTTGCCAATAGTACTTATGTAAAACAATATCGTGAAATCCAGACTGTTCAACGCGGGAGCGAAGCGGTAGTTCTACAACAAGAAGGACTTAAACCTCTCGTTATCGATAACGGCCATGTGTATTATGACGGCGGGGCTTGGGCAAATGGCAAGTGGTTTAGCGGCAACAACGAATGGATAGGTAAACGTTCCAATGGTGCAACGGTTAAATACACCCGACACGGATCTACGTGGAAGGAATACAATGCGGATCAATATATGAAAGACTTTCAGCATATTAAATCCATTCCAACGTCCCGTCTAGCTGTTATCATGCAACAAGACGGCCTGTGGCCTCTTATCATTGATGATGCTGAAGTATCATACAAAGGAGATATATTTGCCACTGGAACATGGGGAGCATAAGGGTAAATTCAGATGCAAGGAGAGCATAACTGACTATTGATAAACTATCTTTACGCAGATATCGGAAACCATATTAACTGTATACAGAACTGTGATAATTTTACTGATTCATTTGATCAACATGTGGTATTTGATTTGACGACCATTGGATTCATGATGTTCACAGCAGTACCATATACAATATTACTCACAAATTCAATGGAGACTGGAGTCGAGATTATCCCGTGATTCTGTTAAAATGAATGTCAGAATCCGCTCGAAAACAGGACTCGTATTCGTGAAATCCGTTCCAGTGTTGAGGATGGAAACTCCTGCAGTAAACGTGAAGAGCATAGTTTGCTCGGTTACATGAAATCTGCATCTATTTTACATCACAGAAGTCTGCCAATTGGAATTTAAAATGTGACCGTATTTCTTAGAATCCTGGAAGGGCGTTTCTGTATTTCTTGATCTGATATTAGGCTATTCAAGGATGCAGCTCTAAATACAGTTTACGGTGGCTATTTCCCGGAAATGTTGTTGGGTGGTTCTTGGCCTGGATAATTAATCCTGGACTCTATATAGTCAGAATCTATCCATAGCACTATTAGAGGTTTATAATAAAGTAGTTCGCTGCTTACCGCGGACTGATTTGACTTAATCTGTCGAAATCACGTACATATGTGACGAGAGAGCCAAACAACGGTCCAGATTACTAGTGACTTCCATAATACTGTGCAGCAACCACTGCAATACGACACTTCATTGTGTATAAAATCAATTTCTTTCTTAATGTATGTATGGCTATCCATGTAGTGAAGTTAATTAATTAAAATTAAATAAAGAAAATTAAATACCAATAAATTAAAATGAATGTGGATCGGTGTAATATGACACTTCGGTGAAAATTATAGAATAATGATGCATGTAGGCCTACTATGAATCATTGTAGTAAGCCTCTATGGTTAATGTAACACTTATAGTTTAAGAACTCCATAATAATAAATTGTCGTAGTCATAGTTATTTGTACATTCTGTACTTGTCATTGAGCAATAGACCTATGCGTCATGTATATTATATCTATAGATTTAATCTGTAAATGGGGAACTCTTAATTCATCATGGCGCCCGGTTTGGTATTATTTAAATTCATTTCCCGGTTTAGGCCACTAAATACACTGGTCGCTGGTGTACAGCTATTCGGGTAGCCATAAATTCTTTAAAATGACAGTGATCAGCCGGAATCTTCAAAGAGGAATATTCAACTGACCATGGAATTATGGACATTTCTGTTAGTTCCTCCTACCATAACTTCAATTTGTTCAAGATAGCAATTATTAGACGTCCGACCGTGAGTATAGAGAGGTTGGTTCAAGCAATACCATGACTACCAGGGCGACGATAATTCTTAGATCTCATTTTAGATAATAACTTTCATTTTAGACAAAAAATGTTTCCAGAAGGCGTTCACCACGTAGTGCTCCTCCAGTCAAATTAGGTAAGTTATATTATGTGTGTTTTTCTTAATTATGGTTTAGCTTATATTTGCGGTTAGAGTTTTTCATGTCTTCGATAAATTTTAGAATAGTTATATATATAAAAATCAGTAAGTGCATCATAGCCGCCTGAAGAATTAATTCAAGAAGGTGATATACTAAATAAATCCTTGATCCTTTGTTTGCACAAATGTACATGTATATCTTGGTGTGTGTTCTTTCCATGTCCACGTTGGTTAAGGTAACATTCCCTTTCTAATTCATCTCACGTGCTAATGGTCTAAATCTAGATTGGATTTAGATATTCCGGTTTCCTCTCGAGCCAGAATAATCCTGCCTAAGAATGATCATCAGTTCACGCAGGAAGTTATTAAAAGATCATAACATCGGCTTTTATGCAAATTATTTAAATCTTACAACAGCGATTTTTTCGTCTCATTCCGTGCTCCATACAGTGTAATTTCAGCGTGCTTGCCTGACGCCCGGAAGGTATAAAACACGACATTGCTAACAGTCTTTCGTGTTTTCAGTTTTAGAGATTCTGCTCTTCCCACAGGCCGGCAGACAGCCCAACCTTATCTGGAAATACTTGTTTCCTGAACACAGAGGTTCAAACTCTTTTTGAATCTCATTAGCCCCAGTCACAAGAATTGAAGCCGCTTTACGGGTAAAAAATGTTTCCTATGATTCTTGAATCAAAAGGGTATAAGGTTAGAGATAAAATCATTACACACGGTTGAAGAGTTGCGCTCTGTACTATTCATGCTAAAGGTCGATTACAATTAAATCATATGTCTCTGTGGGTAACTTTCAAGGATATACGGAATGGATTCATAAGCCCTTTCCTAGAAGTATATGGGACACTTTATTCCAGCCTCAATCTTATACTGAGAGGGATTAAAGAGGGACAGTCAATCGCGTCGAAAATTTGTGGGATGTTGTAGACTTATTTGGTGATTTTGCTAGGAAACGCTTTTACAATAGCGTTTTGGGGCTATTCTGCTGTAGTGAGATCGTCCGTTCATCTTTGTTAACAAGATGCCTGTTCAGGCGTTTCTATCACTCTCAAATCTTTCAAAAGAATATAACTCTTTATTGCTCATTTAGTAACCTACATTGATATCTGATATCTTTTTCATGATTTATGGACGGTCATTCATGTCAGATATACAAGCTACAAACGAACCAATAAACCTACTTGCAAACTAACAATGAAACTTCGAATGGAGACACACACTTCAAACTGACACATTAAGTACCAGCTCAGTATAATAAACCTAATTTTGAAGGTTTGGCCTGTCTTATAAATTGATAACCTAACTTCAAATTTACACCCATACACTTAACCAATAAAGTAGCATTAACCCTACCAGGCGTGGGAGGGTGGGGAGGAGGGGCATCATGGACCCCTACCAAAATTTCTACCCTATCAACGTAACGACAAAAACTTAAGAGCTGAAACTCCATGACTTTACCATAGTGGGGTCATTCTGAACACCTATTTTTATAACACCCGAGTAGAGGATCATGGGTAAATTCAAAAGGGCGATCATTTAGGGCACCAGGAAATTGATGTTTTCGTCATCTTTCTTCAATATTTCTGCTTTTCTGCGAGAAAAAGGGGACAATTTTTTTTTATTTCATATCAGATGATTATTTACTAATTCATCATGCAGCTTTTGGCGAAGAAAACACATAAATAAAAAAATCGAAGAATCTGACCGAAAAAATCGTCATGAAATTGTCTTTTTGAAAATGACATGACGGTGACGTAATCATGGCGGCCATCTTGGATTTTTCTTTACGTTTTCTGGTAGAGCTTGATCAAAGGGTATAGTGTGACAAGCTCCAGCCCCTAACTCGAGGGGTAAGAGAAATATTTAGGGGAGCCAAAATGCATCCCCCGGGCATGGAAAGCCCAGATAGGGTTAAGGGATCCGATCGAATTATTTTTTAATAGTGAAAATGAGCTTAAACTATAACTAATAAACTGATATAAAATAAGATGCATAATGAAAATAAAATAGGGAAGTTACCATACTATTTGTAGATGCATTGCATCATTTCTGTATGTATCCTGTGTCATTGAATTAGTATGCAAATGAGCTCATATTCAAGTTTAAAGCACATCAAATGTTCTTTAGTTTAGCATATGAAGCAGAATTTAGGTAATTCTTAAAAAAATACGAAAATAAAAATGGGAGTCGCCTACTTTTTTGTTAATAGCAGTTATTAGCAGGATAAGAGACAAACCGAGCTGTTTCAGCCAACTCCAGCAGAGGGTGGAGTCGGGAATCGTGTTGGAAGTGGAGAAATTATTAGGTTGAATTATGTCTTAATCTGTAGGCCAAGGAGAACCCAATTGTAGAATGTGCTAGGTCACATTTTTGCCGGTTCTCTTTCACTCTGGAGAGGCTAGCATTATTGTGTAAATGCTTATGTTATGACAAATATAACATCTTGTTTACTTATTTTATAGTCATGTGTCGGGACACTATTGTTGGGAAATTCAGCCGGTTATGAACAAGATGGAGAAATAAAAGGAAATGAACGCGAGTTACTCCCTTCAATCAACGAACTTGTGTGTGAATCAACGAACAGACATATGGCACTACTCTATTCTTAAGGGAGACAAACACTGCCAGATGTGGAAAAGGTGACTTGATGAACTCGTATTACATGGAACTCTACTTCGATTCACCAACGAAGCAAATAGTTACAGTGCATAGATATCCTAATATAATAGCTAGACATTTCAGGATATATTCACAGATGAGGTCATGTTTGGGCTACGTCAGCTAGCCGTATGGAATGCGCATTGTCCTTCTCTTCTCCAAAGTTATGATTTGATTCCGTGACGGTTGACTGATCTTTCTCAAATTTGGTATCGACGGCTATGGTGCTAGTTAAAGTGACAACACGAATTGACATCAATAAGTCACAGGTCAAGGTCCCCGTCGCCCCCAAATCAGAAATTCATTGAAAATAACAATTTTTCGTAGTGGATACATCGGACAGAAACAATGTGTCCGAAGAAAAATTGAGGTCAACAGGTCAATGTTGTCCAAAATCAAGCAATCATTCAAAATAATATTTATTTTTGTGAAAGGATGCATCAGTGGCAGACGAAGTGTCGGGCACAAAACGAAATCAAGCGTATAACACCAACCATTGACATGATATGCTAACCACGTGACAGATTGATAACTAAACCACGTGGACCATGCTACGAATTAGGTGTTCTTGATTAATTTTGACAAAACAAAATAGAATGTAACACTTGATATGTACAGTCATACACTTGGGTTGAAGTGATCCATTTATTGGAATGCACCCTGTACGGGTGTGCAAGGAGTCTATACTCCCAAGCGATTTTCTTAGCCCGTCAGACCATTTCAGCGGCTACATATACCTATATCAGCGTTCATCAGTCCGCTTATTCCTCTCTTCGTCTTTTTGATATGGCGCAGTTAATTGCCTCCCTTGAAATATGCAGCAGCGCCCTCTGTTCGCTGATTCAGAAGAACGATCTTCAATTTAACTCTACCTAGCCTGGGAGAAGGGCAAAATGGCCCTCCCCCCCCCTCCCCCCACCAAACTTTCTGCGCTATCCCCGGAACGACAAAAAATGGAGAGCTAAAACTCTGTGACTTTAGAGTTTATCATATTGGGGTCATTTTGGGCCTATTTGCATAACCGCTCGAGCAGAGGGTCTTGGGTAAATTCAAGATGGCGGCCACGTGGGGCACCAGTAAAGTGATGTTTTCGTCATATTTCTTCAAAATTTCTGCTTTTCCGCAATCAAAAGTGGGCAAAAAACCATTTTAATTGACATTACATTAATATTTACTGATTTATCGTGCAGTTTTTGCGGAGAAATTGCACAAATAAAAACAATTTTTGAAAATGACGTCACTGTGACGTCATTATGGCGGTCATCTTGGATGTTTTTTACATTTTCTGGTAAAGCTTGACCCAAGGGTATATTGCGGTAAGTTTCAGTCCCCTGGCTTTAGAGGTAAGAAAAATAATTAGGGGGCAATTTCTCCCCCACCCCCCATCCCCAGGCCAGGACAGGCCCTAAAAAGCCCAGGCCAGATAAGGTTAAAACTAGGTTGCCCAGTCGGTAAGTTCGTTGCTCAGGTGAGACTATGTTATCAATTTATAAGATTAGATTCATTATACTGCACTGGTATTTAATTCGTCCGTTTGAAAATACGCATCTTCATTAGAAGTTCGAAAATATGTTTGTTGATTTAAAGTTTGAATTGTTGGTTAAAAGTATACAGTTTCGACATGAACAATCGCCAATACTAAAGGTCAACCCTTGTCGAGGAGGTATTTTAGCTGTTCTGGAAAAACCTTAGTATGACTCATGTAATACAAGCGCTAACTCCGCCATTCAATATTCAACCATCGTCCAATAAAGAATTTTGCGGTCCATAATGGAAAGACCTAATTCATATAACAGCATTAGCACCAAATAATGACAAATACCGTAGTATACATGAAAATAGGGTACTTTCCTGCAATAGAGAACCGGTCAACAGTTTCCAATGATGACGGCAAGACATTATGATGTTCCATAAATATCAAACCCGTATCGTTGATCAGTATTCTTGATCCATATGATTTTCGTTGTAATATCAGTTACGGTTTCATTGTGTCTGTTCAAGTGAACGCCATGAGGATCTTCAAATATATGGGTTCATACGACCCCTAGCCCTAGCTTAAGCGAAATTAGACAGAGTTACGAAACGTAACGCCATAAGTTGTGCACGCTACGCTCGTATTCTGCTATCAACATGCGACATGTATCACAAATTTGAGAAAATTGAATGGAGGTGCTTGGTGATATAGCCTTGTTTTATAAGTTTCTGCAATAATGTTTTGTGACGTTGATTAAAATCGTCACATTTAACACCGGAACTAGCAAATGCTACCATGCGAGATATGTATACGCCATATGCAGATCTCACTGGAATATTGCTGTCCAGAAAGGTACACGGCCCATTCATGCGGAGTGGGTGGGGTCAATTCATGTTCAGCTACTGATGTCCAGGATCACACAATCAAAACTTTGGGCAGATGGTCGTCTGACACGCATTGTCGGTATATGCTTTCGTCACTGAAAACACTTACAGGGACAAGATTCGATGCGCTAAACGAACCCCCGTTTAACCCTCTCTGTACCGTATCGGTATAAATGTACCGATAGAAATATAGTTCAATGATTGTCTGCTGTTGGCATACAAAAATAAGGATTTTCTAGATAAATATCTTCATCATATTATAACTTGTTCGAAAGCTTGGAGTATAATCTTTGAAAATATGGAGGCGATGATGAGTATATATTCGCTTCACTCATGTACATGACAGTGTTGATACCAGCTTGGAACTGTTAAAAATGCCGGTACAGAAGGAGTTAATGCCATTTCTTATATATATATATATATGAAATTTTGGTGTAAGTATTTACTCATTTCAGGCGTTTTCAAATCGTGCTTTTGATCACCGGAATCATAGCAAACTGAAGAGTGTTTAATATAAACATTATTCCACCTTCTGTTTGCCAAGATTATCCACTCCATGCTGATCACGATATCACTTGGTATATGGAATTGCATTCATGAGCCTCTGTATAAATACTGTGTAACACGGTAGAGGCTTCAAAGCTGTACACTAGATTAACAACGTTTTGGTTGCTGCATAAACAATTTAAAACACAACACACAGATGGGCCCCAAACTAAATTTATTTACTACATACTAAAACTAACAATAATGAAAATAGAGGCGCGTGTCGCCGACACCAGGCAATAATACAACAAGGCATTAAACATTTTGTAATGGGTACGCGGCACACAGTATAAATATTGGCTCAATTAATGTTCTCACTGTCAATCACAGATTGTTGCTTTATAGTCACTCCTTTAAATATAATGTTCAGAAATTCCCCGAAATTCCTGACCGGAGAGAAGATATAAATTATAGAAAGCCAAAAATAAGGGTTGGGTAGGAGGGACTAAACGAATTGCATAGCTGACCAGCCGTATCCAGCATGTGTCCGCGTGGACTGAGCTGCTGGTATAGAGACAAAGGAAACACGAGGTTATATACCCCTGAAGAGCATAGGCAGTTTATCTGATTGAGAAGTTTAATTACCAGCTACTGACCAATGGTCAGACTGGCAGATAATTCAGGCCAATAACAAGTAAGTGAAAACGGCGGCAAAAGCCTATGTAGTAAATCAAAGCTAGTCGTGACAAAAGGAACCATCTGTGAGTCACTTTTAAACACGTCTAAAGAATTTATACTTTCCTTAAAACACAATACACAGATGGGCTCCAAA
This sequence comes from Hanleya hanleyi, assembly GCA_036873755.1. NCBI lineage: Eukaryota > Metazoa > Mollusca > Polyplacophora > Lepidopleurida > Hanleyidae > Hanleya > Hanleya hanleyi. Next base: position 28,905 of record JAVTVY010012601.1, read on the forward strand.
CTAAATTTATTTACTACATACTAAAACTAACAATAATGAAAATAGAAGCGCGTGTCGCCGGCACCAGGTAATAATACAACAAGGCACACAGTATAAATATTGGCACAATTAATGTTCTGACTGTCCTTCACAGATTGTTGCTTTATAGTCATTCCTTTAAATATAATGTTCAGAAATTCCCCAAATCCCAAGTAGGAGGGTAGGGAGGTTATATAGAAGTAGGGAGAACACCCCGGGTGCTCTGGTACAGATTGAGAGTGGAACAGACATCCGGGGTCAAATAGCGAAAGACAGCATCAGTTTTCCAGTCAAAGTGGAGGGGCACACCGGCAGACATCAGCCAGGACGCTCCCCCCACGTCGCAGCGAATGTGTGTTGAAGTGGGAGGTATCCACCTCTGTCATACGTAGGATATCTTTGAGGTGTCGCCGAAACACAGAGGGTGTGAGCATGGCGAGGGTTCGATTAGTGGAAATGGTAAAGAGGGGAAACTCACTTGCGACAGGGCCACAACGACGCACAAATTGTAGTAACGCGGTGGTGGGGCACAATGGATGATCCCTAAAAAAAGGGGAGCACAACCTGAAACACACATTCCTGGAATTGTATGGTTTTAGAGTGACGAATTTTCAAAACACAGGCCCCCGCAGAGATAGTGACATCACATCGCCGCAGGACTCGTTTAGAATCTGCCCGCCAGGAGGGGGAGACCGTAAAGTTACTAACACGGAGCAGGCCAAAGAAAGCAGTCAGGGTAGCGGCCCAGAATTGAGCATCTACAGCGGTAGTGAGGTCAAGTCGAGCACAGATTTGTAACAGCAGGGGTGGCAGAATGGGAAGTTTAGCCTGCTGGGTAGAGCCTTTGGCACGCTTGATCCCAGACGTTACAGCCTTCAAATGAAAATTGTCCGTTAATGGGTTGGAGAGGCCTAGTGCCAGGTGGAGTAATCGAATCACATTAAGGTATTGTTGCACAGAGCCAAAGACTTTTGTGCGTGCTAGGAAGGCTGCATAACGGCAAATAGTATCTGTTGAGGCAGGTACCGGGGCACATTGCACAAGCGCACAAAATTTTAAATAAGCCGAATGATGCGTCCTATGGGCACGTTTAGCGGATTCGGCATAACACATATCGCGGAGGTGACATACCTCCTGATCAAGTTGTTGAGTCAGAGTCTGGACCCGTTGATCTGTGGGAGAAGAAAACACAAAGATCCATGAGACATGTGTGCTGGTAACCAGTAGACAGGTGAAGAGTAGGGGTAATACCATTGTCGCAGTAGCTCATCCATAACAGAAAGTTTGCCTGGCAGGTGTAGGCGTGAAATAGCATCAGCCAGGGAATTGTCCTGGCCACGGATATGTAGTGCGTGAATATCGAAGTTGTATTGTAAGCACAGGGCAGATAAATAGCGAAGGATTGTCTGCGCAGTGGGGCATGCCGATGTCCCTTTGTTCAACATGGCTGCAGTCGAGGTATTATCCGTACGAATAAGTACATGTTGATTAGTTCACAAATGTGCCCAGCGTTGGGCTGCACAAATCACGATAAGAAGCTCCTTAAAGTTAATGTGGCAGGATGACAGAGCTGGTACGTCATGTTGCCACACAGAGAATAACCAGTCGCCTTGGCAGAAAGCTCCGCCTGCTTGGGTACTAGCATCCGTGTAAACAGTCACGAGAGGGCGCGTGTCCCAGATAAGTTTAGTATCATTGCCGATGTCCAGGAATAAGAGCCACCAAGAGAGTTCATTGTAAATAGATGTAAGCCTGGCCTTATGCGAGGCTAGATTTAGAGTGGCAATTGAAAACACCCCGAATGTGAACACGTCCCCAGGGAATGACATTGGCTGCCCAGCTTAATTTGCCCGTCAATTGTTGTGGCTGGCGTTTACTAGCACGTTTGTGGTAGAGAAATGTTACTACGAGTTGCTGGAGGGCTGTGAGTTTTGAATATTCTAGGCTAATTGTTCCCTCCACAGTGTTAATGACGATGCCCAAAAAGGTGAGAGATTGGCAGGGGTCAACCACCTTCCGCCAGTTGATAGCAAAGCCCAGCCACCGGAGGAGAGTGAGAAGGGTATTATAGGCAGCTAAACATTGTTCACGGGTCGGTCCGGCCACTAAAAAATCGTCTAAAAAAACACGTCGTTCCATCATACGACGAACGGCCTGGGTTAAGCGATGGAAAATGGCAAGACTTCGACGTGCTCCGAAGGGCATCTTAATGTCTTGCATGTATGTGGGATGAGCATCATCTGCCATTTCAAACCAGTGAGTGGATGGTTGTCTTGTGATATTTTGACGGAACGATAAGCTGCTTTTAAGTCGATTTTGCCAAATACCAGTTAGTGCCGATCACTTTGAGAGCGTCATCCAGGGATTGGAAGGAAACTAAAGTCGTGAATCAGGCGAATGTCACCATCCGGTTTTGGGACGGCACCGAGCGCACTAACAAACTGAGGTTTTTCTGAAGAAATCACATAGTTGCCTTTGGCTAATTCCGTCAAAATCTGTTGTTCAACTTTAAGGTGAGCATCAGCATTGGAGGATGAAAAATGATTGTTCATCTCAATGAAGTGTGGGGGTATGTCCTTAACACAATCAACCAGGTTGAAACCATTTGATAACTCAGACAGAAGGAATTTCCTATCCGGGATCATCCACCAATTCAGTAGACCAAGTTGTGATTTTGGCAGAGACAGAGAAGTCGGGTGGGCTAGTGTCGGCACAATCTAGTTTTTTTAATTTGAGGCAGTATCAGACTCCTCCGTCGGGTGGCCGAGACGTGGGGGGCGATTGTGGTTAACTTCAGTGTGCGCAGGCGAGAAACAGGTTTTGCACATATGAGCATAACGGCAATTACGAAAGTTGCAACCGTATCGACCGTTCCATTTTTCACAGAAATTTTTCACGTGCTGGGGCCTGGTTCGTATTGGAGCGAGATTGGTATTGTGAGGGTGGCACTGATTTTGATTCGACCTCAGAGCGTAACAGAAGACGTTGTAGATATGGGCTGTCAGAACCCCAAGGAAATTTAAGGGAGGCCTGTAGGCGTCGGTATTCCTTGTCATACAACAGAACAGCAGGCCAAGGGAATACCTGTGGCATGGTGGCAATCTTGGTGACGTGGCCCACGTAATCTATGGCCTCGGAGATTGAAATTTTGTCCAAAAACGTCATGTCACGCAGGATCTTCAAACTAGCTTCCACATATTGCATTTTGGAAATTTTGTCCAAAGAAATCTTGTCTTTGGCCAAAGAGATTTTTCCGTCGAATGTTTGCAGGATGTCTGACTCATTAGATCATAAATCTTTGAGTTGCATCAGAACATAGTCACAAATATCACGGCATGTGGTCGGGGTGCCCGTTGAAATTGGTGTGGATAAAAACGGGTCAAATGTTATAGGCTTACCCGGTGGATCATCAAGAGATGTGCGCAACGTGTCGCCACGGTGATCGCTGGTCCCGTTCAACAAGTTGGTGACATCCTGGAGTGTCAAGTGGTAACTTGTTGTGGAAGACCAGTTGTTGTTGTATTTGCTTCCATTGGGGGCCGCCCTCTTGCTGACGTCGTCGTACCCAGAGTCCCCGGTGTAGCCTCGTTTTGGCCTGCACTAGCTGTAAAAGATGGTGGGCTGCTATGTGCTGCTGCCAAGCGGGAACTGTCCAGTTGTAGCGATCGGACAGCTTCCTTCAGTAAGAGTTTCTGTGCCAATAAAACGCCTTTCACATGTTCGTCGATGATATCATCCGTCAGAGTCTTTACGCTCAGCAGGGAAGTAAAGCCCAGTTTTCGAGTTCAAGGATGGTTGCTGGAAATAGTTCAAATTTGTCACACCACGTTGTGAACGGAGAGTCGCTATCTTCGTTGTCGTCTTCGAGTGAGTGCTGCAGAATTGTTTCAGTTATAGTCGCCATAAGGAACGAATCTGCAATCTGATGGATGATGTTTGATTTTTTAATAGTACGTTGAATTCCCGTTGATGTTTTCAAGATAAAATCCTGCTACCTTAATAACGGGTATGTCTTTCCGATAAAATAGTTGAAACGATGAATAATTCTAAACCTCGAAAACGGAAAGGGCCAACATGCGAATTGCTGGAAAAATAAATAAACCATATTATTTAAAACGATCTGGTGAACTTTTATATCGCATTTTTAATTGATATGGTGTCATTCGTTAAGCAATGCTGAAGCATTCTCAAACATAAGAGGCTAATTTACATATTGGTATTGGTTAGATTATTGGAGAATAATATATCCGGAATGAAGGACGTCTTTGAACAGGAATAAAGATCAAACCAGTATTTTTCCCTGTTAAGCCGTTTTTACATTAAGAATGACAGACAGCAAATACATTCTTTTCGGGTCGCTACAGGTTTAATGATGCAGAAAACGACCGAGTTGCTCTAGGGTATTTGATATGTCAATGTTTTAACTGATGGGCCTTTGAGCAAAACTCCTAGATTGACAGACGGCTGAATATGGTCATGCCAGGTCCTGGATTTCTTTAGTAAATTGTGGGTATTTAATACTATCGCTTTTATTTGTTATCGAATTGATAACGTTGACGTGGGCTAGAACGTGTGACCGACGTTTGATTAAAACCTTACACAGCTATTGGATCTTTGTGGCGATAACGCCCGGGCAATTGAACCAAAGACACGGCGAAGATTGATTTTTGCTCGGTTAACACTGCTGTCTTCCTTATTTGTCTCTCTGAAACAATCAGTAAAAGTAAAGTAAATAAATAAGTAAGTAAATCAACCGAATCCACCTGTGAATTATGATGCGGATCTCGGGGACTAACAGTCCACCAGCAGAATCCTACCATATACAGGCAATAAATTGGAGCGATATGACATAGGATCGACGTTGAAGGCTTGGGTTCAAATTCCATTAGACTTTGGGGATAACCTATATATTGCTGAATAAAAATCAAGGCATATGTTGACAAATCTAGCACTAGAGGGTTGTAAGATATGTTGTCACAAACGTGCGATATTTATCCACAGATATTAGGAATGTGGGTGAAGAGCCTCGGCAGTGTTATCTAGTTGAATCAGTATTTTGCGGACGTTAACGGAACTGCTTTTCTCGGGATCTAACGGTCGCTAATATCAGGCTCCTTTATAAATACAACTCAAGTCAAATAAACAGATGGAACTTGTAATTGTTTCAACCTTGTTATCGGCCAGTTATTTGTTCAGTTAGAGCGATGTTACTAGTTAGAGCTATGACATCCCCATTTACATACTGCGGAACATATCTAAATAAACAGCCACTGGCCAGTCTTTTTTCCATTTCGTGTTACTTGTCAGGAGCATTAGAAACGAAAAGAGGGAGAACGGTCTCCAAAACAGATAGGACGCATATCATCAGCACCAACACAACTCCCCACTCCCTGCCAGCGTCCGTCCAGGTGTTCGTGGCGATTCCAATGCCACTTTGTGCAATATCATCACATTCTACCCCCACCATTCTGAATGACAGATACCCCCGAAAATAAAGACTTCTTATAATGCCACGTCTTTTCGATTACCCGCAGTACCAACATGCACCCAAACCTTCGAATATCAGTCTCAAATTCAGGCCTTGAGGGCAGAAATACATTGAACGATTTAGCTCTGTATGACATCAAACTGGAATCCGAAGTTGCATCCGGCTGATCTACGCCAAGTTTGAATGTGACTGCCAATGTCTTTGTTTGAATTACACTTTCAGAATGATATGGTCACTTCGACCATATATTTTATGGCGTCAAATCCGGCATTCAATACTTAGCCGTCCTTCATAAAATAATTTCCGCGTCAACAATTGACCTACGACTTGCTTGGTATGCAAGTTAGCACTAATTTCAAATCATATCGAGGCCCTCGGTGGCCGAGTGGTCTAAACTGTTTTGCTGGTGATCGCTGGCCTCACACCACTGAACCGACATGGGTCCGACTGGCGGTGGTTCTCCCCGGCTTCCTCCACCATCCAAACTGACTGTCGCCAAATGAGTGAAACAACCTTGAGTGTGACATTAAAACCAAATTTCCCCCGCCTCAAACCATATGGCTGACCATATTTTGTATGAGCAAATAACCCAACTGACCATATCTTTCATGATCGCAAGACACCATATTATTCATGGTCAACTTGGGTAAAGACGATGTAAAATATAAATATATGGTCACAGTGACGATATATCTCTCACGCTGCACTCATTTAACCAGTGTAATTAGGCTCACCTTCTTGGCTACATTTTGCAGCTTCAATATGAAGTTACTCAGCAGAACCGATCGCAGATACCGTGTCTGTCTTCCTTGTCTGGAAATTTGGCTCAATGGTTCTTGGTTTGATGAGCATACACTGGATGCAGTTGATTTCATAGAACCTTTAGTTGTTCTGGGGAGATTCTTTTTGTTACAAAGTCTAAAACAGGTGAAAGGTAATGCGCCTTATTCAATGTGACAGTGATCCACGAGATTTGAAAGAGCGATGAAAGACTACATGCGCTTTGGCGTTCACATCAAAGGCAGTTATCGATCGTCATTGTCGGATCTAATCTATCCGAGATGCCACCGAGTCTGGATTTCACTCGTCTGGGACGACTAAGTATTTAATTGGGAGTGCAACTGAAATACATTTGATATACTGATCCAAATTAATCGATACGGAATGTTTCTGTGCAGTGCAAATGTAGTGGGTTAAGATTGCCAAAATATCTTTTGAAGCATCCTATTGCTTGATCCAATGCATCACTTTCGTGTTAATTGGTTTCCCATATATCAATCTTTTTTTGAAATAATGGAGTATGGCACTTGGTATCATTTTGTGCCATGTTCATACTTGCTGAAACCGTCTCGATATTACGCCTATGTCACATTTTTGTTATTCCTTTTCCATTTGGGTTCATGTTTATGCTCACAAAATTAAACCGATTTCGCGTATTTTGACATTCTTTCAGATTCCCTTATTATCTCGACTTTCGAGATTTTCATTTTTCGTTATAAAATAATTCAAACAAATTACAATCAAAGTGTCATCAGCGAGACTGGGCTTTGCGATGATTTGCAGTCATATGCCATCGTCGATTGGCAAAGAGAGCCAGTCTTTCAGTTGACTTTCATGGCTGTCGTAAATCGATAATCTTCAACAAACTGAAAAGATGTCTGCTTCTGAAGGGCTACATTGAGGCTTCACTACATTGTTTACGAGCAGTGAAGCTGAATGAAATATCCACAGTCCAGAGAAGGTTACATGGCGAGAAAGGAGAGAGTCAGGCCATGATCGTAGTCGGTAACACCTCTGTGGAAATGTGTTTCCCCATGGCATAGCTTCTGCTTGACCACTTCTTTGTTATTTATGTCTATAATTGTGAAACTTTTGCTAGTCTCAATGAGATTTCGATGTATATCAGTACAATAAAAATTGACGGTTATTCTTGGTATGACCGTAGAATGACAAGTTGAGTGAGCATAGTTACTATCCCTCCTACGATCGCTATAGCTAATTTATCGAAATGTGCACCTTTTGTTTTGAGAGGTGGGTGCTACATAGGAACCAGGATGTGAAGATTCCCTTTCACTGGTCTTTATTTTGTTTTCAGGCGCAACTGAAGCAATTCAACATTGTGGGGTCAATTTGGGGTTGGGATAAGGAGGGGGTCTCTCCCTCCAGCGAATTCGGGGGTGTGGGGGTCCTCCCCCGGGAATTTTTCAAAATTTACCATTCAATTTATGCACTTTGGCGCATATCCAGAGAAGATTTTAGGGTGAAAATTTTCACAATTTTCACTTTTTTAACTCTTTCAAATAGACAAAATTCGCTCAAATTTCGTTCAGATGGAACCATCTCGTCAGTTTAAGTCAAATTCACTTCTAACACCTCTGCAAGAAGAATCACTTCATAGATGTATAAGTTATTGCATCAATGCAAAGCTGAATTGTTAGAAGTTGTGGTTGCCAAAGGCGGTAATTTCCCGGGCTAATTAACGTAAAAGAGAGGCGGATATCATATGAGACTGATAATTCATGAAGACTGTGCTGGATTTAACACTAAATCACATAGAACAAGCAATGTTAAGAAGTTGGCATTTGGAATGGAATTGCAATTTAAAACTCGTCACGATTAATTTGTCCCATGAAGGAAGAAAGAGGAGGTTCGGGTGTAGTCTCCCCAAAAATTTGGAGATTTCTGACGCTTCTCTACTAATTTTGAATCTATTTCAACGCACTTATTGGGGTAGTCAGAGTTGTCCTTGTCACCCTCTTTTCATATCCGCCCCCCCCCCCCTTCCGCTTGGTCTTATCACGAGAGTGATATCCTCCTGATCGCATAGTCCTATATATCGGTAGCAACGTGAATATGGGAAAGCTAATAACACGAATATATCTTGCGTCCAGGACGAAAAGATTCAAATTTAACATGAATTACACAGGATTCACCGATAATAATGGCGACATTGCCGGCTTTTAATCCGCTTGTTATGGTATAACAGAAGATTGGTTGGCAGGTGTAATCTAAAAATATGCGGACATCAATATATCATCTTTTTGAAGTTCCTATCTAAATCGTTTAACAAGCCATGTAACTGAATACTAGCAATGTCATCTGTGCGGAGATCAATTTTATTTATCGCACCTCTGATAGGGGGAAGCCAAAGTCTCCGTGGTTGTTAAGTGACACACTTCTCCTGTACGTGTCATAAATTAAGATTTGTGACTGTTATTGAGCGATTCATAACGAATAACTTTTCGGAGAATTTGGACATTTCCATAAAATCGGATGGTGATAGATAATATTTCACACATGATCTTCATTGGAAAGTCTTCGCCATCATGTATCACTTTCACAGTAATGAAATTTCATGAAATCACTTGGGAATAAATCCGCGCAATAACAAATTTATATGTAGCACTTGATTGCTCGATGATTTATCAGCTGTCGTCTCGTCTGACGGTTCAACAATTATCACCTATACATCAGTAAAACTTGTGATATCAACATCCGGTGAGACCGCTTTGTGAATTTTCGTAAGAGAATTATTTGAGGGAAAGTAGCTTAGCGGATGATTTATGGGAATATGTAGTATCGTACACGTAAGTCTGCAGTAATATAAAAATACTGTACCGTTAATCACCTAGGCGAATTTAACAGTGCTGGCATCTTGCATTGCAGCATGGAGCGGTTACCTTTCCAGGAAGTTATTCACAGAGCGGCGAAATTTTCCCAAGAATAATAAAATGCAGGCTGAAAGAATACCTGAACGTTTGAAAAAAACAAAAACAAGTTTATCTCGGTTGACAGAGAGGCGACAAACATAATATCTATAGTACTGTTTCAGGAGAATTTTCATAGCCTGAACATATCGTGTCCTGTAATATTTGCTAGTACACAAAAAATCCATCAGCCACCTGGAGACGTTAGGCCTTTCACAGAAATGCCCACTTCTCCCACATAAATATAATCTGAATTGAAGACGGACGAGGGCATTGAGGATTCACTGTTATGAAAATTTATATAAGATGATTAATTCATACTCATCCATTTCGAGTTAATCTTTAGATGCAACATAATCACATTTCCGTGATTGGTCTGGATTATTTTACCTATATTTCTGTGTTGCTATACGCTGTCATCATCATGCGAAGAGAAAGATTACAAATCGTGTGTATTTAGAGGAAGAGAGTGTTGGAGCAAATAATTTGACCTCGGCCTAAAGATTGCAAAAATCTGCAGAGGGACGTCCTAAGGCTACTATGTCCTGGTGATACGCACGTAAGTTCGGACAAAACAAAACGTCGGACAGGATCTACAACGTGTCTGCTGTTTGGCTAAATAAATAAACGCTGGAATCAAAAACGCTGGCCAAGAATTCCTTCTCACTCAAAGGTTTCGATAACAAACGGAATCGAAAACATTAAACACCAAAAATTTACTGTTTTGTATGTTCATGAAATAATCAAAGCACTGACATGTCCGTATTCATCCGGTCGCTGATATTCCTCAAAGGGCTGTCCGCGAAAATATTGGCATATCAGATATCCACGAGCAACCGATCGTTTTCCACATCATTACCAGTGTAGTGTTCTGAAGAGAATGTATTTACTTTCGGTTATTCTTAATGTAAAAATGTCTTAACAGGAAACAAGACGGCTGTTTTCCCTGTTCATAGAGATGTCCCTCTCCGGATATCAATGTTCCGGGATCTAACAGAATACCAATACCAAGTTAGATTCTTTCAACTCGAGAAAAACATCAATGTTGGATAACAAATAGCATCATATGAATATCGGACGATCGTTGTTTAACCCTATCTGGCCTGGGCTTTTGGGACCTGTTCAGGCCTGAGGGGATCATTTCGTCACCCCCCCCCCCCTTTAAATATTTTTCTTGTCCCTTGAGCTAGGAGACTACCCTTAGGTCAGACTCTAACAGAAAATAGAAAACAGTCCAAGGTGGCCACTCTGGTGACGTCACAGTGACGCCATTCTGAATCAAAAAGCATTGTTTGGTCGATTTTTCCGTCAGATTTTTCGAATTTTTTATTGGTGCGATTTCATCGCAAAAAACCTGCATGATAAATTAGTAAATAATAGTCTAATGTGAAATAAAATAGTTTTGTCCGAAATTAAAAAAAAAATGACGAAAACTATTTTTTTCTAGTACACCACATGGCGGCCATTTTAAATTTTCCTTTGACCCTTTGATCAGGGATTTCTGCAAATAGGCTCAAAATGGCCCCAATATGATCTACTACAAAGTCATGGAGTGTCAGCTCTCAATTCTTCGTCGTTCCAGAGATAGAGGAGAAAATTTATTTTCTAACGATTCTCGAATCGATTGAATGATACCCGTTAGTTCCCCTCATCTTTCACGGTTTAGAGCTAGTTCCTTATTCGTTTCAATTATTTTACTGGAAAGACAGATCGATAGTAAAAAAAAACACAGTGAGAGAATATGTGACAACAACGAACATTCTATATAAAATTTGGAAAAAATATCATCCATAAAATGAACCCTTTTGAGCCGTAAGATCGATCTTGAAGACTTGCACTCAAATGCTCTTACCCTCGGGGCATACCTCGCTCTACCCTTGATAAAAATCAAGGCATATTTCGAGAGGTGTAGTAACAGAGAATCACGTGGGTATTTTGCTACCAATGTTCCCGGATTTGATACAAATACTTTGGGGTTTGGCCTCTTAGCAGACGTTGCTTGAAGTGTTTTTCGCCGGCTCTAGCAACCAACGTTACCTTCTCCTTATGGAATACTAAACGGACAGTGTCTCCGTCTAATTGGTTGAATACAAGTATCACCCATTCACCGGAAGAATAATGGTCAGTGCAATGGCAGTAAATGTTTTGATCAAATTTCTTTTATGCCTGACATTTTTTATCGTTTCGTTTACTTATTTATATACCGACTACCTATTCGAATCAGCGGTTCTCGGAAGTCCAAATCATGCACTCGGCTCCATTTCCCCCATCAGTAGTCGCGAGAAATCAGTTATATTTTTTAGCTGCTATGAAGAAATAAAACAAACACGGGGAATTAAACTTTTCTCACAAGTCCGGTCAATGATACCATCAGATCCTTCTGACTTTGATGTAGTTGACATATACATAGATGCTTAGCCTATTATAGTTAATGGTGTGAAGCAGCGATGACAGGATAATCATTGGTCAAAACGATACTGTAGAAGATTAATAGGTCATGCGCACTATCAAGGATCGTTAATGATGGAATAATGTTAGACAAATGACTTTTCCTTTGATCATCCCATCCCAGACAAATTGATCCGTCCGTCGAATAAGAAAACAACGCCGAGCTTTAAATCGTTATGTAGTTAATACCCCTTCCTCCAAACAGCGAAACGAACCAGCGGATCTAAGCTAGACAGATTGATTGCAAATTGTCTAGCGCTTTTATACAATGTAAAATCTGTTCCTTGTATTTAAGTTGAAACTGCACAATTCTGCAAGAAATGCACATATATCTGGGGCCTTCAGGCAAGAGGGCAATTGTATCTGGCTGTGTTCTCACATGGTTGATTAACCCTATCTGGCTTGTGGGGGGGGGGGATCGGCCCCTCCCTAATTATCTCTCATACCATTTCAGCAAGGGGGCTGTACAAAATGCAAAAAATCCTAGATGGCCGCAATGGTGATGTCACAGTGACGTCAACAAATAAAAGGTATTTTTTGGTCGATTTTTCGGTGAGATTTCTTCGAATTTTGATTCATGCAATTTCTCAGCAAAAACTTCATGATAAATTAGTAAATATTAATTTAATGTGAAATAAAATAGTTTTTTCCACTTTTCCTTGAGGAAAGCAGAAATTTTGATGATGAATGACGAAAAAATTACGCATCACGCGAACGCCATTTTGAATTTACCCATGATCCGCCGCTCGGGAGTTATGCAAATAGGCTCAAAATAACCCCAGTATGATGAACTATAGTCACAGAGTGTCAGCTAGATAAGATAGCAGAAAAAGTAATGCCCACCTCCCCCCCTTCCCCCAGGTCTGGTAATGTTAACATGTTACCCGTTTCGGAAAAGTACACGTTAGGTATGACTGGCATTCCGCTTTGACGACGAAGTTAGAGATCTGGTCGTTCCCGTCTTTGCAATCTATCTATTTAAATGAAAAAATAAAAATTGAAAAGAAACGATCGAAAATATTCATATGAATAATGATCATTCGTGTTGCACATAGATGACCTTTCGCGAGAATTACTGTATTGTGTCTATTTCGTTGGATGGTAGTGATAGATTATTACATTTTATCTTCCGTTTTAGATATGCTTGTGTCTTCCATTACATTCTCCGGTTAGGCTCTGTCTCTCCCTGTATTCTCCGCTACTTTCGTCATAAGGTGATATATCACCGGTAATTCTTGAAGAGAGCTTTCAACATTTTCTCTTGATAACAATCTCATTTGGGGTTCGGCATTATCTGTCTTGTCGCTATCAATAGTAGATACACTGGAATGACGTTAATGGAAGTTTCACTTGTTTGCAGACGAATTACAAAGGTCTGGTCTGTCATTCATCATTCAGCCGTCGTCCATTAAAGAATATCCGCGTTCATAATCCAAAGACCTTTTCCATATTCCATATAACAGCTTCAGCATGTCGATGCTATTTTCCTCTACAAATCAAGACGTCGTATCTAAAGGCATCGGAATAGATGATACTTTTAATATTCAATAAGGCCTTTCTATAGCCCAATCATTGTCTACTTAAGAGACATTTTGTAGTCGAGAAGAATGAAATCCCCCAGAATTCACATCTGGGCTGCGCACCATCGCCACTAGCTACATGTATATAGTGCATGTACTCATAGGTTTTGATGCCTAATGTGTTTAAATTTGATAGATGGCATTTCTCGTATCAGCTTGAATGGCAATCATGCCTAGCGTATCTGGTCCCGTAAGGTGACAGGGAACTAGGCCAATACCTTGTTCGATGACGGAGGTTGATGAAAATGACAGACAATTCTCAACTCAGGCCAACTCATGGCCTTCTCCCTTCATCATTGATCACCGGTTTTGCAGCTTCTTGACGTGCTCTTCATGAGCATAGAAATTTCCTGGTTTCTTCTAAGAAAGTATTTTATTCAAATTTATTGTTGGGGTTATATTCTATGCATTCACTTTTTTTCGGTTCTATATTCCATGTACGAACCCGTTTTTGTTAGTTCCTTGATATGTGAAACGAGACACATAAGATATGATGATACACATAAAAAGTTCATATTGATTGGTGTCAAATCATCGAAAAATATCAGTGGATCTGAATAACCATAACTCACTTCAAAACTGCATGGGTGCATGAGATTTTCATAGATCGCAGTAGATCTGTATAACCATGGGTCTCTTCAAAACTGCACGGGTATGGAGACATTATCAAGATTTGAGGGGCGCTATCGATATCCAGGGTGGAACAATATTGGAATTAAGCTTACGCTTTTTGCTAAAGGATGACAAAGTTGTTTCCCTTTCTCCATTTGACGACAATGCTCTTACGCAAGTTGTTACAACATGTGGAGCTAAACATCGTGTAGTCTGCGATGTCGTGGGTCAATGTGCAATGTGGGTCAATATTCGATAGATCCTTCTTCAAGCTGGACGGTAACATTGATACATATCTTAATTTGAATCGCTGACCGTTTTTTCTGAATCAAGATATTGGCTCCTTTACGTTGTTTTGTTAATTTCTCAATTTTTTAATTTAATCAATTCTTCATTAAAAAGAATGTGTGGTTCAATTTTATTCCAATATCCATAGCTATATTTGAAGGCCATGATTAGAGTCTCGTTATTTCGTGGTGTAGAAAATGATGTGGTTTTATTGTCTTCAATCAATTCACACACCTCAGTGTTAGACATCCTTCTTGGAAATGTGTCTGTGAGTTCTAAAACAAAATGAAAAGGGGGCCAAGTTTCGACTGATCTGTCGTCCTTCTTTAGATACCTTGTGGACCCTCCACAAACAGGAAGAGCCATTGGCATTTGGTTTAATGAGCCGACAACGTGTGAATGGGATTTCATGGGACCATTGGTTGTTCTGGAATAGAAAAGACTTTGTTGCCAAGTCAAACATGAGGGAAAGTTGATCCAAGCTGTTTGATGTGACAGCGATACATACCACTTCAAAGGGTGATAATGACTGGTGACAAAGACTCGAGAAGGGCAGATTATACTTGGTAGGTTTTGGCTTTCACATGAAAGGCTTTTCCCCGATTATTGATCGTTATTGCGTTCTGGATCTATCCGAGAGCTCATTGTGTCTAGATTTCACACGTCTGGGATGACGCAGACATATTGTCTACCAAGGTGTTTCAAAGAGATACATGTGTATGGCTGATGAACATTATTGATTCTGAAAGATTGTTTGTAGAAATAGCAAGCGTCAGATGCGACATTTTTTATTCAGTCGTCGTCCATAAAGGACAAGTCAATAATCAAAGACCAATTGCGTATGACAGTTAGCACCAATTCCAAATGTGTATGAAATAAAAATAATAAAAACTCATGTTGGCGTTCAACAGTTTTCATTGGTGTCGGCAAGACATGACAACCGTTTTAACATAAATTCCTAATCACTAACGAATATTATTTATCGAAATGAATTTACAAGTCGTTAGCGAGAGTATGTATCTTAATGACGCTTTGATTGTGCTTGTTCATTTGAACACAATGGAGATGTAAAACACATGATATTCAAACGGCCCCTAGACCTGAGTTAAGTGGAATTAGACACAAGTTATGAAACGTAGCGCCAGAAATATTGCACGCTACAGTCGTATTTTCCGTCAGTCCCGTGTAAATAGAGATTGCAAGGAACGATATCTTCCGTTCTCATAATTTCTGATGGTAATAGACATTCTCGTTTGTTGGATATATCAATATATCAAACGCTCTAGAGTTCTTTAAATAATCTGATCTCATTAATCTTTGGCTAAACCGCACCAAGAGAGAGAGACAGAGAGAGAGAGAGAGAGAGAGAGAGAGAGGTCGCATTCAGCTATATTTCAGCTATATAGCGGCCATCAAACAAAAGGCTAAGTATTCTAACAAAAACAAGTTGATAACCCACCAATTCAGAAGTAATCAACACAACACATTAAAAACATGTACAAACATTAACATTTATACAACAAACCGATTTTTCGCAAATAACCTAAAATACCATCTTCTTTTACCCGACAAACACACCTAAAGTAACTGCTCAATAAAAAGAATCTCTTATATTCTTAAAATCGATCAAAATATGTTCCACTGTGAGATGTTCCTGGCATGGAATACACCTTGGGCATGGTTCTTTTTTTTAGTCCCGGTAAATGTTCGTGAGTTAATCGTGTATGGCTGATTCTACGTCGCCTGCTCATGGCTTGATCGAAACGTTTCCGGCTGCTCAGATGAGCATCCCATAAAGATTGAATCAGATTTCTCACATAAGCACAAATAGAGTAGGAGAACAGACTTACACATTTCATTGTGAATGTATGTTTGCATACGGTCGTGAAATTTTGCTGATATTGACCATTATCGTTACAATCTCTCGATTTAGGCACTTTCGAAATCAGTAAAAGTTCCACATTAGGGTTATCCTCATTCTAGATGTTGGAATGTGTACACCCATGATTCGGTTACTAGCATCAGCACAGGTTATCTGTATGCTCGACACCGACATGTTCCCCAGATCGCCAAAACGAGGCGAGAATGTGTACCGAAGACAAATGTGATCAAATATGTTACGCGTCTATACACAAATTGTGTGTAGGATCGGTAAAGCCTTTTTTCCAAAATATCGTTCGCGATTCATCGCGATTTCTGTTAACCCTATATGGTCTGTGCTTTAGGGATCTGTCCAGTAAATATTTTCTTACCCTTCAGCTAGGGAGACTGAAACTTACCACTTGCTATTGGGGCAAGTTCTACAAGAACATGTAAAAAAAAACATTTTCATGTGTTTCTTCCCAAAACAGCACGATGAATTGAAAAATAATAATCCGATATGAAATAAAATAAATTTTCCCCACTTTCCCTCACAAAAAGCAGGAATTTTGAAGACAAATGACGAAAATATCACTTTTCAGGTATCCCACATGGTCCCCATTTCGAATTTTCTGTTCGGAGGTTATGTAGACATGCTCAATACATCCCAATATGGTACATGTATACTACAAAGCCAGGAAGTGTCAGCTTTAAAGCTTTTGTCGTTCCAGAGATAGGGTAGAACATTTGGTAAGAGGCCATACAATCTAGCCCCAGAACTCAATTTAGCTGCGAAAACTGACCTCTGGCCTAGTGGATTTCTGAGAGAGGAAACGGAAACGTCGCACCTGTTTGTTTACTTTCTTATTTATTCTAATTTTTATGTGTTTTGTCCTCTGTCCCAAATGGGATGCTCAGTACAATAAAGAGTCTTATCTTATCATGCGCACAATTAATTATCGACAGAACCAATCTCGCACTCGTCTATTTCCGTATTGGCGGAAATTAGCCCAGCTGCTGAGTTCTGGGGATAGATTGCTATTATTCAACTAAACATAGAACTAGTTTTGTATAATTTGAATGAATTATGTTTGTTTGGTTAAAATTAACTGAATTTCACAATAAAATGAGCCCGGATCTCTCGATTATCAAAGGCACTATTTCGTAGCCGGCTCACTGCGTGATCGTCATGCGTTCCCCACCCGTGAGGATTTGTGCGTTCTACGTGAGAGGCTCGTTC
This sequence comes from Hanleya hanleyi, assembly GCA_036873755.1. Taxonomy (NCBI): domain Eukaryota; kingdom Metazoa; phylum Mollusca; class Polyplacophora; order Lepidopleurida; family Hanleyidae; genus Hanleya; species Hanleya hanleyi. Next base: position 46,146 of record JAVTVY010012601.1, read on the forward strand.
CGCCAATACGGAAATAGACGAACGTGAGATTGAGGGCCATAATGGCCATAACTTTCAAAATTTCGAGCAGGCAAAGGTTTTGATTACATCAAAGCAATGATTGCATCGTGATCACGCTTTGCTAATATTAGTTACTCAGGTTTTTCCCAGGGAATATGTAAAGTTATGACCTTCCCTGAGACCCAAGGCGTCAGGGAAACACCTGAATAACGAATTTATTATCCCTCAAGCCTTTTTTAAATTAACATATCGAATTATAGCGTTAAAAAGGCATTTTTTCTGGAATTTTACCACATGAATCCAGTATGCGTCCGTCCATTTACGAACCGGGTCTTCTTTTTGACAAAACTCGTTGCCCACCCGAGTACTGTACATGTTGGCGCGCAACACGAATGCCGAGCTGTGTCTGTGGTCAATTTTGAAGCTAAATATAACAATTTACATGTATGTGTGTCTAAAACTTTGATTGGACGTAATAGAGCAAAACTTCCTTTCATTAATTATCAACGGTTGTGTGTAATATTGTGTGTTCATGTCTGGTCTTCGAAAGCGCACAACTCGCGGACTTTGTCTCGGTTCCGCTTATGCAAAATTTTTGCTTGGCCAGAAACTCTTCATTTTCGTTGCAAGAAGTATAATATTAAGATTATGGTGACAATCTGACATATGTCATCTCACACCAAAAATAGTAGAAGATTTAAGTTTAAAATTTTGAAGTGAAGATCCGCCATGTCTGTTTTTGCACTTGAATCGTGTATTTTTAACCCCTTGTTGCGCTTCCGTCCGAGCTACCGATCGGCCACGCCGTACTGCAGGGATCAGTATGCCGCAGTAAGGTAATTGATCACGTCATCGGTCAGATGCTGACATGGCAAGGTCCGGGGGTACGGATTTTTACACCCTAGTAAATTGATCGATAGAAATGCTACGATTTACGTTTGAGTGATAATACTTTTTAATCTGTTTGCAATCGTTATTCAACCGGGAAGCGGTGGAAGCTGCTATATATCACCGATGTACCATAAATCAGTCCACTTCGCGATACGCTTGCACTTAAAACGATGAAACGAGAGCATTGCAATATATTGACCATACCCTCACAGTAGCAAGGTATATGCCTTTAAGAGGATATACCTGTCTGGTACCTTAGATGTGCTTTAATTATACCTTAATTTTAGAGTGTACCTTAACGATACCTTGTAGCCGAGTTGACTTATTGTACCTTCAATAGGTATATACCTCAACAGTACCTCTTGAGGGTCAGTAGGTGTGCCTTGAGAAGGTATATACCTGATGAGTACCTGGCAAAGTCTCTACCAGTACCTCCATGGTGCCTTATCTACTTAGATTAATTTTCATCAAATTGAACTGTACCTTCATGGTACCTCTCAGACTTGAAATTTCATTCAAGCCAATGCCCTGTACCTTCTTGGTACCTTATGAACTTGGTTAATTTTACATCAACTAGGGGTGTACCTTGTTGATACCTCCTAGACTTAGACATTTACTCTAGCCAAATATATGTACCGGTACCTTCTTGTACCTTATCAACATGTTCATTTTCAACAAATTGGACGTGCGACGCATTTCTCAACATTAACATTTGTTCCACTGGACAGTATTGTACATTTTGACAGGTTCAAATCACAGTTTGCAAAAAAAAACATGTGTAAACCTAGGTCAATATTTCGTATAAGAATATTGTTTCTGCTTTTACATACCGGTAACCGTACTGAAAAACCTTTCATCCAGAATCATTCTTGTACCCAGACAGACCCTTGTTCACCTATGTCTGGGGACACTTTCATGAAAGACGACTCATAAGAAGCACAGTTCCCTGGCTTGAGGGATACTTGGTGGTAGATGCCTAAGTATATATTTCAATAAATTATGATAGTTTTGTTGTTTTTTTGTGTTTTTTTTCAATTTTTTGGGGTGTTTTTTTGTGTTTTTTTTCACTTTTCCTGCATTTGTGTCTCTCAGCTTTGACACAAGTGAAGTCATTTCCATTTCTGTCAAGCAGGGCAAATCTAAGAATCATAGTTTTAAAAAAAATTCGAACCTTGATTTCTATGAATTAAAAAACAAATTTATTTTATTTTATTTTTTTATTAATTCTCATAACCACTAAATCGAGAGGGAGAGAGAAAACGATAACAAATCGATTGTGTTACTACAATGACGTCACTGGAGGATTTTCCTCCCTCTGAAAAGCCTAAGTTTAACACAGAAGTAAATGACAAAAAAACTTCCCATAGAGAATAGTTTAGCTCCCAATTTAACATATAATTTAAACAGATGAACTATCTTTTACTTCGCCAAGTTGTAGAAATTTATCTCAAGTATCAGTTGAGATTTTTATACGAAAAACCTGCTAGGCCTCAGTGGGTTGAAAAAAACCCTGTTGCGCGGGTGGCTGTTACGACACCGTAATTGACAGAACAGCCGATCTTTTGTTTGGAGTCGATTTTGACTAGCCTGGTACCCTAAATTATTGTTGCATTACTTACATATACAATTTTGCCAGGGAACCAGGCTACTTTTGCGTTTTGCTGTACCGGGGATTTTTGTGAAGTTTTAGTCTGAACGTGTTACGTGGCACTCCGTTTAGCAGAAAAGTTTATATTCTTGTGTTCCAATCAGCCAAGTTGGGGAGTAGTAAAGAATAGGCGCCATAGTAACCCATGTGTGGAATGAGTCATGAATGAAATTTTCCTCAAATCCTCACAATTGCAACCGTTTTTGAACTATTCAATATTGGGAGGAGTAAAGAGTCATTCTGGGAGGATAAACGGTTGCAATTGTGAGGATTTGAGGAAAGTTTCATTCATGACTCATTCCACACACGGGTAATACTATGGCTGTACATGGCGCCTATTCTTTACTACTCCCGCCAAGTTGCGTTTGTGTGTCAAATTCGTAATGTACGGTCGTTCAGATGTAGAACTACAAGGCATATTGATACGTAGACGACAAAAATGAAGAAGAAAGAAATGTTGTTTGGACAACAACAACAACAACAAATTGAAAAATAACAACAACGGAACTGGGAGCTGTGTACAACATGTACGGGTGGGCGGTGGAAGACGACGGACGTGTGCGATCGAGCCGAGTCGGACAACACGTACGGTATTGCTCGATCGAACACCGCGCGTCGTCTACTTTCTCAAGCATAAGAGAACAAACAGCATTTCGGGATTATAGCACCATACCCAAACAACATTCAACAACAACCAGCTGACAACAACAACAACAACAACAACAGGCAATGATTTGCAAGTATGTACCTGTAAGTATCTATAACTAGGTGCAGAAACTTATGTACTGTCTCAGTGTCTGTCCCAGATAATATATTATCTGTCAATATTTCGGAGACAATTTAGAATTTATCGTACAACATTGAAACTTTACACAACTAAAAAATACAATTTTTTCCCGTATCTGACCCAAGTCAACCTTGCTGCCCCATAACAAACTTCCATGCATGTCATTGGTCACTACCTTTTCTGATGTAAACATCTGAGAAGGGCTGTGTTATACATTGCATCATGGGTTGTTTTGGGGCAGCAAGGTTTACTTCATCTTCACAACGTCAAGGTTTCTATTTGCGAGCCAAAGGTGAACCCTTGACCAGCTTGCATAGCAGACCACGTTCCGCCCACATTCCAGTTACGTGACCTAGAAAAAACTGCGCTGATGGTTAAATACATTAGGGTTTTACTTTCTGTGCTAAACTATTTGCAAACTATTTAATCCAAGCCTGCATAACAATAAAATATTAATGGATAGATCAGTGAAATTTTATAGACATCTGTGCGTTATTTCACTCAATTCAAGCTCTTCAGTGAGGGGAGGTGGAATCGATACACTGATGGATACACAAGTGATCTGAATGGTCAATATATCCACGATGTTGCTTTACGTTGAACACGATACATTGCCCAAGCGTACCAGGGGCTATATCTAGTGTAGAGATACCCCTGGTTTTAGCGAGGATGGGTTTACTTGTGCCATGACATATCTCATTAAAATCTGTTGAGAATTGTCTATCACCGATACCTACCATGTTACTTTGGGTCCACAATGACGTTGATCTGCTAATGTTATAACATGCAAGCTTGACGTTGTGCATCAAAAAATAACCCACAAATCTCCCATCTAATATTTTTTTATCGCTCCGAAATATCGCCAAAAACATCGCGGATATATTATCTGGGACAGACGGTGCCAATGCTACACTGGCCTGGTTTGATAGCCGCGAAGAGCTGATCACTGTCTCTGTAATCCATTTTTGTATATCAAAGGATGAATGAAATTTGAAGTGGCTATGAAAAGGTTGAATTAGCACGATCGGGCAATTTGTCCTTTTTGTATGTATTGTCCAATAACCCCACGTTTTCTTATCAATAGCCTGGTCTGTTAACATTGACATTTCCATATCTCGGAAAAAATGAAGGCGTGTCATGTTTATAATTATTTCTGCCATCTTGATTTAATTTTGAATAGGCTAAGTAGGTGATTTCTCACTTTTGATGTCAACTGATAGGATACAATAATATATTTTATCGATATTGATCAAGTTTTATAATAATTGCCTATAATATATTCATCTTGCAGATTCTGACTTAGTACAAGTAACGCATGTAGCAGGATATTCAAGACCCAGACCTGGAATCTTATTTTTGTCAGTGGCACAGCAGTATAGTGTAAGTATTTGTCTTCTCTCACTAACAGGATTGTATGATGTTAGCCAGAGATATCCCAACGGACAGACATTTTTCAAATTTGGACAGACAAGAATTTGAAAATTTAACATGGGAGAGATATGAAGAGAGGAAATTTAGTAGACTGTCCAATTCTAGCAAAATGAGGTACTTCCACCAGCATGACCAACCCTAGAGTGTGTCAGCCCGGATATAAAATCTACAAGCGTCTGGTCCATCAATCATAATTCAGCCATCGTCCATTAAAGAATATCAGCGTCCATAATCCAATGGCTCAGTTGCACATCATTGAGAGAACAGTTGATCAGCTACTGAGTTATTTCCCCTATCTGTTAAACCATGACTATTTTGAACTGGTGATAGCTGGCATAATTTTATACATGTACTATATTTTCCCAGTATTCGAAGAATATGTCATTATGCTGGAATACTGGGAAAATATAGTACATGTATAAAATTATGCCAGTTATCAAGAGTTAAAATTACTCTCAATTGTTAAAAGATAGCGAAAGTTAAATTATATAACCCAGCGGCTGCTCAACTGAAGTCACAAATCAGTGAACAGACGGGTTCTCCTTTGTTCTCTCAATAATGTGCAACCGAGTCATTCTGATTGTGATATTCACAATTAGAACAAAATGTTAATTTAGAACAGAGCTAGATATTTCATTCTCGGTCATGGGTGATATGTAGTTTGGTTGTACGTGATACTGTAATTTAGTTTATGCCTCAAACCCCAAAACTGAAAAAATATGACCGCCTTTATCATGTTTATTGAACATGCAAACTCATCTAGCAGACAACTCTGGTCTTGGCCAAGGAAAAAAAGAGTACTTGTCGAATTAAGGGTTGACTTGCTGTTAAAGAATGAGTATGCAAAGATATAGAGCATGATTCTTTCTTGCTATACAAAGTTTGGAGTTCAAAGTACTCATAATAAAACAAATACAGATTTCCAAATATCTGAGGAAATAATTGCTGGTCTCTTCGACTAATGAACTGCGAACCACAGTCGAACTTTATGAACTTGTGTATTTTTGTATAAAGCATGGGGTTATATATATAGAGACCCCATATTTCGACACTTCACTGTAATACCACCATCCACACCCCCAAAAACTCTTGTTTTGAGGGCGTGTGGTGTCTCTGTAATCCATTTTTGAATATCAACAGGTGAATGAAATTTGAAGTGGATATGAATCCATTAAAAATGTTGAATAGTGTGATCGGCTATTCACCCTTTTTGTGCTTATTGTCCGATAACCTCATGTTTCCTTAGCAGCCTGGTCTGTAAACTGCTGACATTTCCATATCTCGGAAAAAAGGAAGCTGTGTCTATAATTATTTCTACTATCCTGATTTGATTTTTGAGCAAGTTAAGTAGGTGATTCCTCAGTTTTGATGTCCACTGATGCGATACAATAATATATATTTTATCGCTGTTGATCAAGTTTTATAATAATTGCCTTTTGATATTCATCTTGCAGATTCTGACTTACATGTAGTACAAGTAACAAGAGGCAGAAGGATATTCAAAACCCAAACCTGGGATCTTACCTCTGTCAGTGGCACAGCTTTAAAGTGTAAGTATTTGTCTTTTCTCATTAACAGGATTTAGGCAGAGATATATCCCAATGGAGAGACAATTTCAAATTTGGACAGACAAGAATTTGAAAATTTAACATGGGAGGGACATGAAGAAAGGAAATTTAGTAGACTGTCCAAATCTAGCCAAATGAGATACTTTTACAGGTAGATTTTATATCCTGGCTGACACACTGTACGGTTTGTCATGCTGCTGGAATTTCTGCCCAATTACAAGCGTCCGTCCGTCATTCATAATTCATCCGTCGTCCATTAAAGGCATAATTTTATACATGTATTATATTGTCCCAGTATTCGAAAAATATGTCATTATGCTTGAATACTGGGAAAGTATAGTACCGTACATATGTATAAAATTATGCCAGTTATCAGGAGTTCAAATTACTCTCCAGGGTTAGGGAAAAGTGAAATTATATAAACCCAGTAGCTGCTCAACTGAAGTCACAGATCAGTGAACAGACGGGCTCTCCTTTGTTCACTCAATAATGTGCAACTGGGTCATTCTGTTTGTGATACTCACAAATTATGCCAGTTGTCACGAGTCAAAATTACTCTCCAGGGTCAAAAGATAGGGAAAAGTGAGATTATATAACCCAGTAACTGCTCAAGTGAAGTCACAGATCAGTGAAGAGAAGGGCTCTCCTTTTTTCTCTCAATAATGTGCAACTGAGTCATTCTGATTGTGATATTCACAGTTAGAACAGCATATTAATTTAGAACAGCTTAATAATAGGTATTTCATTCTCGACCATGGATGATATGTGGTATGTGATATGTGGTTTGGTTGTATGTAGTTTAGTTTATGCCTCAAACCCCAAAACAAGAAAATATGACCAC
>JAVTVY010012602.1:0-55956 GCA_036873755.1 Hanleya hanleyi
ACGTTCAATTTGAGGGACTTGTCAATATTTATGGGAGGCAGAAGCGGTGCATTGGAGAAATATAGCTCGAAAAAGAAATGCCATCCCCCATCAAGTGATGCTGGAAAAAGTTATCGCCCCCTCTCAAATCTGCATCGAATCATGCAGAACCCCTGAATTATCAAGGAAGCGTCTTCACTAATCGTTTTTCCTTCGATCGAGATTTTTTGTTGGATTTTCTAGACGAAATCCCGATCATATCGGGAATTCTTCGAGAGAATGTCGAGAGAAAAATATGAAAACATTCAGAATTCTCGACCGATTTTTAGGATATCGTATTCAACTCGTCTTTTTTGACCCATCGAGAATCAAGGGTTTTATGTTGATCGAGAGAATGTCGAGAAATTTTGATCGAGAAAGCTTCGAGAGAATATCGCTAACCCATCCAGATTAACAGCAGTTACACCGCTATGTGTGAGGTGTTACATACAGTATATGTCCAGGTAAATTTTAGCTGTATGTGCCGCTCTAACAATGTAATGCTATGATGTCATCGCGATTTAAATGAGACTGTATTGAATTATCACATTTGCATTTAACTTTATTTTGTTATACTTAATAAATGCTGCATAGTCCAGCGATTATCAGTCCGGTTGAACGTCTGACCGCCCATACGATCCATCTCCGGTCTTGACTATTCAAAATCAAACATGGAATATCGTCGGCGTTATATTTTGTTGTGATACGTGTTCTATCTATTACATCATATACATTGGAAATACACTTCTGTGAATAATGGGTCTATCAGTAGGGCCGGACACATGCATAGGATATTGCGTTGTGCACAGAACCAGTAACCTGGTTCCCTAGTATACGGATATATATCAGCAAATAAAGCATGCTAGACAGGGCACCAGTCTGGGCAAGACAAAAGCGGCACTACTTTCAATCAGTTTTTAATCGTTGTTTTCCCACTGAGAACAATTCTCGAAGGATTCCCGACTGATTCGCGATATCGTTTTTCTTTCGAGAAAAATTTTTCGAATGAAAACCGATCAATAAAGCGAACGAAAACCGATTTCGCGAATTATTCGGTTTTTGTGACAATATTTCTCTATTCTTTCTCACGATATTCGCGAACGATATTTAGAGACGCTTCCCAAGTATATAATATAACTTATATTAAAAACTTTAATATTACAGAAGCCGAACGACGGAACAGTTTTAGAGCACCAAAATAGGTAAGCACCCGTGATTAGACTAGCAAGAAAATTGAGCACTCGCTAAACTTAGAAATAAAACATCAGACATCACCAAAATTGAGAAAGTAATTGAGTGATGGTGCTTGATAGAATAATCTTGTCGAACGAGTTTCTGCAATAATACATTGTGACGTTAATTAAAATCGTAATTTTTTTCACAGGATCTAAAGGACAGAAGATAACACTAGGCGTGATATGTTACGATTATCCAAAAAATTGATAGTTAGAATATCTCTTGTGACAAAGTCGGCGCGATAATGAACCCAGTTCATTTTTAGGGAGATATAGGGCAAAATATGCGAGGAGGAAGAGAGAGAATTAAGGGTTATCGTCGCGCTCAGCAATATTTCTATTATATAGCGACAATCAAACAAAATTTATGTATTCCAACAAAACCAAGTCAACAACCCAGAAATCCAGAAGTAATGAGCAAAATATTGTCCCATTAAAACACCATTTGAAAATATAATAGCCCACTGATAAGAAATTGCCATTAAAACACGTTGGAATTCTGGGACTCCCATTTTATTGGACTATTTTTATGCCATAGCATTTGTATGATGCCGGAATTAATAGCCTGCATTTGCAGTTAAAATTATTAGTGGGTCAGTAAAAAGGTTAATGGACTTTTAATGCCTTTAATCTACTATTAAATAGCAAAATATTGAACCTAATGGGCTTTATGCAAGATATAATTTTAATGGGTAGCTAAAGGCAAATACGCGACCCTTAAATTCAGTAACATTGTCATATGGTAATTGTGTATACAGACTTCAAAATTTTTAGAAATTTGTATTTCTTACACACACCTGGAAAAAACAAATTTCGCCGGAAATGTTCTGGATAAAATTTAAATAATGTCATAATTTTGGATAATTCAGGATTTGATGATGAGTAGGCTGGCACATTAAAATTCAACAGCAGCCAACAAGATGTACATGGACACTTGATTTGAGGACAATTTTACCTGTTATACTGTCATGTATTCAAGCATCAATCTCCTGGACTTGCTTCAAGGGGTTGAGGATCCCTGTGTGGTGTGAATTTAGGAGGTACAATGTTGGTTTATCAAGCAAGAACATCATGAAATGATATACAGAGTATCTGTATAATTATACAGAGTACGCACAAAAAGGGGCAAAACTGCACACAATAAGAGTCGATGCAACTAGCTTTTGATAGACGTCTAGACTACAAGTAGATAAGTAAGTTTCTAAAATTTGAAGGCTATACATGTGTATTAAACTTGGTTCTGCAGATGATGTTGTAAATACAAGAATACATCATGAAATTAAGTTCCGATAACATCTGAAAAGGACATAACTGTGTAAAATAAGGGTCGAAGTGACTCATTTTCGAAAGGTTTCTAGACCACAGGTATGTAAATAAGTTTGCAAAATTAATTGGCGGTATCCAAAACGGTTCTGTCCTTGCGTACGGACGGACAGATGTACATGAGAATGACAATAACCTTGGGCCAAAATTGACCGAGGGGTGGAAGTTGAATAATACAAAATTGGGGAAAAATGATATTCACGTTGAAAAAATTATTAAATTATATATTTCCTGTGTACATGTGCATGCGGATAAATATTAGCTAACAGGGAGGATGGGATAAAACTATACCACAAAACAAGTTCCCGTAGTCCCATATTTAATGTTGAATACTGCTGGCTATTCAATTCCAGGCTAACCACTTGGAAATATGGCGTAGAATTTATATCATGAGTATTCTGGATATCTGATATATAATACCGCAGACCGGATTATCCTTGATATCCAGACCAAGAAGCAAATGCTGAGACACCTGGAAGCCAGTGATTGTGTGCAGTGTCAAGTGAATACATCATGAAATGGCCGCTTCTTTAAAAGTGATTCATTGGTTGTGGCCAAACTTGGCATACACGCCATTCAGCATGCCACATACATAGGGGATGAAGAGAATCGTCGTTCTGTGCATAATAATTATCTAATTATCTAATAATACCGGAGGAAAATACTGAAGATCCCGGGCTGGTAGCTAAAAACTTTATTGAAAGCACACTGGAGATGGAAAATGCTCAGGATATGAAATTACACCGCGCTCACAGATTGAGAATAGCCAGACCGGGAGTTATAAGACCCCTGCTAGTGAAATTTAATTACTACCCTGACAAAGAGGCTCTTAAATCAACTGTGATAGGAGGCAAACTGAAAAACTCGCAGAACGGTGTGAAGGACCAGTTACCGAGAAATATGTACCTGGCGAGAAAACGACTAATGCAGGATTTCAAGAACGCGAAAGATGCTGGCAGATCTGTGACGTGGAGAGGCTCGAAATTATACGTCGACGGGAAACAAGTCCTACAGACGGACGTAGACACTGGGGTGCCATACTGGCAGGCCAATCAACGCCACGAACAACAACCAATTGGACTACAGCAACAGGGACACCCCGAATACCGACGATAGGAGCGCGGTGAGGATGGAATGCGGATTTTAGTATGGAATTGACGAATGAAAAAAAGGTAGACAATCAACTGGGTGAATTTATTAACAACTATGACATTGTATTTTTTTCGGAATCTTGGGCCGGAAAATCATCAAAATTGGAATTAATAGGTTATAAACATCTCAATCTATTCAGAAAATTGAAGCATCGGGAAGCTAATAGAAACAGTGGAGGATTGATAGTATACTGCAGAGATCATTTATTTAAAGGTTTTCATGAGTTAAATACAAGAGGAGACTTTTATGTGTGGTACAAACTTGACAAGGACACATTTAAGCTAGAGACCGATTTACTAATATGTTTTGCATACTTCCAACCGAAAGGATCACGTCAATACGAATTACTTCAAGGATCTATTTTTGATCATTTGGAAGCGGACATTATTAAATATAACAACGATGGGTTTAAAACTTGGATTCTGGTGGACTTGAATTGAAGAACTGGAGAACAACTGGACTATATCTCAAATGATGCCCACTACCATTCGAAGATGAAAATATATATAGGTCAGATTCAGAAATTGGGCGTGTGTCGACGGATAAACGTGTGAATAATTTTGATAACAATTTATTAGAGTTGTGTAAAGTAACAGGCGTGCGAATAGGAAAAGATAGAATAGATAAAGATCGAGGATCAGGGAAGTTTACCTATGCTGGGAGTAAGCCTAATTGATCATGTTTTGTTAAAAGAAGAAACCTTCCACATGCTGGCCGATTTAGTGATTCATGACCTGACCACATATTCTGACCATTCGCCTGTGGAAAATGTTCTAAAAGCGGAAATGGGAGAAAGACCTGAAAGTAACAGTTGTTATAAGATACATAAATGTAAATGGGAGATGGAGTTAGCAGAGATCTTTCATAGGAAATTGGCTGAATCAGAAAATGAATTGAGAGAAGTGGTTAATTCTATTAAGCCAAATTGTACACAGTCGATTGATGAAGGTATCCAATCTTTCAATGGAATAATGAATAATGTTTGTAAACCATTATTTCAAAAGGAAATTAATATCTCTAAGAAGTGTTCGTACTTTGTACATAAAAAAGATACCAAAAAATCAGAATGGTTCGATAATGATTGTAAAACGGAACAGATAGAATATAAACAATTCCTAAATATATATAACAAGTCCCTTCGAGAACATGATATGCATATTATGTATGAAAAGAAGAGAAAGTATAAACTGTGCATTAAAAAGAAACGTTACGAATATAAGAAAAGAATATCCAATGAAATAAATAGTCTGATGAGGAGACAACACAAAGACGTTTGGAAATACTTTCAAAAGAAGAAGCCCCCTTCAAACAGCAAAATGGACATGAATGATTTATTCTGCGTTTACACAGAATGACGAGAATATAGAGGGAAATAATATGAATGATGAAATCGATAATGGGGAATGGGGGGAATGGGGGAAATCGATAATGGGGAATGGGGGAAATCTTGGAAGAAAGGGAAGTTGATAGTGAAGGGGAGATAATTTATCAAGAGTTACATGAACAGATTAGTATCGCTGAAGTGTTTTATGTTATGGACAGTTTGAAACGTGACAAGTCGCCGGGTAGAGATTGTATATTGAACGAATATTTACGAAATAGTAAACATATATTAGCGCCGATTTTAACAGACCTGTTTAACGCAATATTAGATGTAGGCTATTACCCCAAAACATGGACGGATGGAATTATAATACCGATATTTAAAACTCTGACACTCGTAATTATCGAGGAATAACTCTGCATAGTTCAGTGTCCAAATTATTCACAGGAATCCTAAATAATCGGTTAAAAATATGGGCAGCAGAGCATCATAAAATATCAGAGGCACAATTTGGATTCAAAAAGGGTTGTGGGACTGTGGATGCCATCTTCGGCTTACATGGTATAATTTCAGCGTTTTTAAATGAAGTTAAAAAAGTTTACTTTACGTTTATAGATTTCAAGCAGGCGTTTGACAGTGTTTACAGGCAAGGTTTATGGTACAAATTGGTCCGACAAGGTGTCAGAGGTAGAATGCTTAGAATTTTGAGGTCAATGTATAGTGTAGTTAAATCTTGTATCTCATACTGTGGACATGTTACAGAGTAATTTATGTGTGAAAGGGGACTAAGACAAGGAGAGGTACTGTCGCCGATTTTATTCAGTCTGTTTATTGAAAACATATAGATTAATCTTATGAGTACAGGTAACACTCGGTTAACATTGAAGGAAATGTCGCTATTTTTACTACTATACGCAGACGATTTAGTTCCAGTTTCGGCTAGGCTTTGGTGTAAGACCTCCCATTGAAAAGGTAATATCCCAGACAAAAGACTGACAATACAACTTGCAGCAGATCCTTTGTCAATTATATTTCGTGAGTCTTACACCAAATCGTTGCCCCACTTTCGGACTCACCGGAGGGCCTACAAACGCAACTGGATCAGGTCGAGAAATATTGTAAAAAATGGAACCTTAATGTTAACGTTGAAAAGACTAAATCAATGGTACATGTATTTAGGAGAGGAGGGTTCTTGAAAAACACTGACGTATGGTTCTATGACAACAGTAGGATTGATACTGTGGAAGAGTTCGATTATCTTGGGCTAGTTCTCACATTCAATGGCAAGTTTTCAAAAACTCAGAAAGCCCTAGCAGATAAAGGAGCGAAAGCGCCAGGCGCATTGATGTGTACTTAAACCAAAAGTGTTCTTACATATATTCGACCGATGTATCAGGCCTATTATTGATTATGATAGCCAAATTTGGGGTTTTCATCAAGCTGATGCAATAAATAGGGTGCATCGCAAGTTTTGTAAACGATTATTCGGCGTGAAATCGTCTACAACAAATACAGTAATTTATACAGAGATTTGGGGCGGATACCATCGCGTCTCTCCAGACTTGAGAGAATAGTGAAATATTGGTTCAAAGGACGTAATTCTAATATTTGATTGTGAAAAAGGTCTATGATGAACTTTTGGAAACTTGCAAAGAGCAAAGATGGATAAACTGTTATGCCATTAAATTATCAATAAATGAGTAATTTGTTAAGGGCCATTAAACTTCACGCTATCAAAACCCCATTATATTTGTCCTCGTCCCATTAACATTTATTAATGACACCCTTAAATCGGATGCAAATAATGATATTTTAATGTTTTTTTTTAATGCTGAATAGAGCCATTAACACGGAAAATCAGCAATAATAATATAGTCAAGAGAGTAATTGTTTCAGTTTTATGTTTCAAAGAATTTATCCCCACTCACTGTTGTTCCAAGCCGATTTTTGTACAGATCGACTGCGGTGTGAATTATCAATTATAACAGAAATAAACTTCATTAATATAACCGCTTTCTTTGAACTTGTTTTGAGTTTGATACATCGTAAATATACTTCAGTTATATACTCAAAGAAACGTTTCTTTCAACTGAACTTATGAAAACGTCATGACATGGATATACATATTTAATTGAATACCATGGAAAATATCCGTTGTAGGATTTCTGTCGAGAAATTTCTCGATCCATCTCGAAAGCTTCGAGAAATTGCTTCTGTTAATTGGATGTGACCCCTAACTCTACCAAGCATGGGAGACTGGAGACCTGCCCAGGAATGAGAAGGGGACGTATCCCCTCCCCCCCAATCACACACACTTTTCACAAGCTTTATTATACCTTGAGCTAGAGGGCCGAAACTGCTAAGAAAACAAAGGTTAATAAACCGAGGCATGCCCGCTCCTGGACGTGCAGCATGTGCTTACATAACGAATATTCCTGATTTAGAGGCGAATTCTGCGCATTATCCTGATTATACAAATAGGCGATTATTTGCTCCCAGCAAGTTTTTACTCCATTTCTTGATGAGTTCCCTAAGGCGTGATGCTTATAGATTAAAGAGTGTAGATTATAAAATGAACTGGCAAGATGAAGAGTTATATACTTTGCATGTAAATCTGTCTGAGGCAGACTTCACAAGATGACAAGTTTATGTGCGAGAGATAATTAATCACAAATTAAAAATCTGCAAACGATGCAAGCTTCGCCAAAATACACTGGTACCAGCTCAGACTGTAGGCACATATTTTTTTCAGCTAACGAATTCACATCCCATATGCAACCAATTATGTGCGCTCATTTAATTGTCTCGGCATTGAAAAAAAATTACATTTTAAAATTTATATCCTTCTTCATTAAAACCTCATCAATCAAGCATGATGTACATCCAAAGAGAATAATGTAAGTTTAGACGTTTCGTGAAATTCAGAGCCCAGAAACATTCAACAGTTCGACGTTGATTATTGATGCAAAGAAGTTCACGAGCAGATTTCATTTGAGCAATTTATTGAATTTTTTTAGACAACAGTCTAGCTTGCGCTAAACATGGATAAATTGATTTTTCTGGGAAATCCAGTATATGTCTTTATCAACAACACATTGGTACAACTAAACGACATAATCCATCAACCTGTTCTGCCCAAAATATGCAAATGTGATAAAACGCACAGATCAAATTTGATTCTAATTTATGCTTAATCAGTCTGCAGCCTGTTACGCTGTGTATAGCTTTTCTTTAAATTCGAGACTGCCTCGGGCATTCTCTTCAATTGAGATGACATATGAGCTGATACACAAATGACACAACGTATATATCTTTATTCTTTAAATAGATCTCTACTCCTCGGAGTCTAAACATCTGTAGGTCATCTCAATACGAGTGTAGTTGTTTTTTATCCATGAACAGAATGCCGAGTGCTTGTGGTTGAGTGTGGTGAGGGCCAACGTAGGATGGATTTATTATTATTGAGCCCATATAACATATATAATTGCATCATATCTGGATTGAATTTAGCATGGGTTATTTAAAGTAGACTAAAAAATTGTTGTATAATTAACCACAAACTGCACACGGATTATTTACATTATTAGGCTATTTGCGGCGAAGTATCCGCCCGTGCTGAGAACATTACCCCACAAGTAATTCAGAATACTGAGCCCTCCTGCAGAAACTTTTACACACCCTCTAGAATTTGTTTTTATACAGCTAAAACCATGCCTTATAGCTGTGGTAATGTATATATTTTTCGAAAGCGCATCTCCTAAGGATTTCAAATAAATAAATTTTTCCACTCTAAATCTGTAGGTTGTGAATACTTTCAAATTAAACAAAAAATGAGCCTTCATATTTAAATGGTTATTTTTGAAAAAAAAAAGTATTCAACTTATAGTAACTTACATCAACATTTCCTGTATGAAACAGTCAACAGTGCATGCTGTTTCAGTTTTTCCTTTCAAAGAAATTAACCCCTCTCTCTTCGCTGTTGTTTCAAGCCGACGGATTTTCACAGACCGACTGTGGCGTGAATTATCAACACCTCTAGTTCCGATTGCCAATATTTCCACTAACCACTTCCAGGCAAGCTAATGTCAGGAATAAACGTTGTTGATATAATCACCTTATTTGAAGTACCGTATATCACAAAACAGTACTTTTCAACGAATGGTATCTGCAATGAATACTACCAAAATATAAAACATATAACACACCGAGGTGATACACATGTCAAACTCTTGACATGGCTTTCATTTTTCGGTTGAAACGATTCATGTTCTCTTAAAACAGAACAATAATTTTCGCATGCTTTCCATACCATTATTATTCAGATCATATCCAGTTGGTGTGTCATTGACGGATACTAGTCAGATAGACAATCAATTATCGATGTGAGCGAAGTTCACTAAATTATATACTCATAATTTATATATAGATAAATGAAAGTTTTCGTTCAATTGGATTCAGGAAACATCAGGACATAGACATATCGATTAAACGATGAATAACATTGAACACATCCTAAAAAAAATCCGTTTTCTGAATTGTATTTTGGCCGCGATGTACGTAGGCGACGAGCGCCCCAAAAACATTTCACCAGCGTAACACTCTAATCGCCTGAGAAGTTAAGATAGGCCAAATTAACCGGCAATAAAACACCGATATATTGAAACCGGGACACCCTTCGAGATTACCGATCAATTTTGTGACCATCTCGAAAATCGGGACGTTCGATCGAGATAGAACCGGGAGCAAACCGGGAGATGTCGTCAGGGGTCCCGATTCTGACCTCCCGGGCAGACAACTCTCTGTTCCCGGCCCTCAGTGTTCTTTTATTATTTCCCCACAAACAAATTCGTACTCAATATCTGGATTGTGATTGGTTAAAAGGTCGGGTCGTATAAACTCATACACCTCGAGTGATGTCTTGCTACTCGGGGTATATAGAAAACAACTCACGTGCGATTAGAAACGACGCTCTCGCTTCGAAAGTTCAGCTGACCATATCTCAATATTTATGGAATAACTTTCGCTCACTCATCAAAATTTAATGGAATAAAGTCATACTGCATTATTTTCACTGAAGTTTCCGACACATAACTCACCAAAAGGTGTCATTTGTTCCAAAAATAAAAGTCGATTTCCGAACGAAAGCAGATCGAATGGATTGTGTGTGGCGCGCCTTTCTCACAGTGTCGTGACAAAATGCGGACAGTTTCGTAACCGAAATGGCCCGCTGGATTTGTCCGATGTACCGTTAGTTATAAATGATGGGCCTTTTTCAGTATTTTTACTATAAGATAAAAAAGCTTGAGGGATAATAAATTGGTTATTCAGGTTTTCCCCCGGAGTTATGTAGGTATAAGTTTCAGGGGTGGTCGTAACTTTCCATACACCCTGGGAAAAACTTGGATAACTAATAATAACCCTTTTCTCTCCACATCATTTCTCACTACTGGTTCCGCTTTAATATTATCCAAATCATATTTCCATGACGACAGATAGATTCATCCCTCACATCGATTCTGTTCTCAAGAGAATCTTCTTTAGTCGCCAGATACATGTGCTGACCGGGACAGAGTGGCCTTCACATGGGACATATCGACCCGTATGCGGTTGTATCGGTGATACATGTACGAACGATCCAACGATAGTGGGTAGTTTCCCAGTGAATAATACTGCACGCTTTGCCGAGGTCAAACCGTAGTGAGTAGTTTCCCAGTAAATAATACTACACGCTTGGCCGAGGTCTACGTATCACGTTACCTGATCGATCACGCAATCATGACCACATGGCGTCCTCATTACTCGCATAGGTTGCGTCATAGTATGACATAATGTAACGTTTAAGTACTGGACATCCTGTCACACGTGGGAACATCGCACTAGGACAAAGGATGTTAACCTATATCGTGCCATATTTATATCAATGATGTGAAATCTGATATTGGGGTATGTCACAGGCTATTCGCCATGTTAGAGCATGAGATATGATATCATCGCGTTGGACGTCCTGGCGTGATTGTGCGTGTTTCTCCGACGTCTGCTTCATCGGGGAATCATATTTCCACTTCCCAATACATTTCTACACTTTTCTAATGCAGTTTCTCATAGTGAAATGTTTTCGTTATGTAGGCAATTCTATTTCTAAAACAGTTGACCTTATACGCAACGATGTGTTTAACTGAATAGATTAGAAAAGATAACAACGTCCACAATTACTCGGTTACGCTCACTTTGTAACGGTTTCTAAACATTGTCACCAAACAATGTGATAAACAATGTACAGTAATATAACAATTGATCATGCTGTAGCAGAATAATGACTTCGGTTGACACAATTTGCACGAAGGTGGATGTGCGTGTTTTGTTGAGAATCAAGATAAATATCACGTAACAAAGAGTCTATCTCAGGAACACAGTGAGTCTAGACATTTTCAGGTAGACGAGCACAATATTTTCGATCGAGCACAATGTGTAAAGAACAACACAGGACACGTTCAAAAAAATGTGGACCCACTTCCAGGAGCCAACACACAACGTGAGTTTGGGACGCCCATTGCAGTTTGCAAAGAGCAACCCGAGACACAAATACGGTCGGCTGATATCACCATGCCGCTCCTCTGAAAATGTCGTTCACAAGCATGCCGATATGTTCAACGAATACACACAATTGCACGCAAAGACGAATGTAAAACACACCAGCCAAATCATTTGCAAGATAAACCTCATTTTCCTGATAGGGTCTTGGCTGAAATAGATATGCTTAGACGCGGAACTTTATAGTACGTGTATGTACGCATATGTCAGATTATCGCACGTCTAATCCAATGTAATTAAAATTAAATCCTAACTGCTTCCCATTTGGATATGTCGCTTGATTGATCTAACAGGCTTGCAGACGAGTGTCAACCAATCCTGAGAACGCTTCATAGTGCTTCGAAGGGGACATTAATGGAGAGATTTTTTGGTTGGCTCAGCCGCATTAGACGCCGCGCTGGGGGGGGTATCTCTTCAAGTCCCCGCCGTCGCGATACTGTGTCACCATAATACGAGTTAGATATATGTGAACATTGGGGTAAACTGACACGGTGACCCTATCCCCCCTCCCCGACTGCAAGTAGATTAGTCCAGATGCGACCATGATGCTTCAATTGAAATACGTAAGATCCTATATAGCGACATGTACGATTGTGAAGCATTGACAGGATAATAATTTATTGAGCTTGCGTCTAATCAAGCAGTATTTGATGCAACATCCACTGTACAGAATATACGCTGGAAACTTCATGGTTCTGTGATTTTCATCCACGCTATACTGTATTATACAACATTATACAGCTTTAATTTACATGTTTAGCCGTTTATACATAACTCAGATACAAAAAAAAATTAGACCTGTCATTATTTAAAAAACAACAAATTTGCACAGATCTGCCACGAGAATTGAAATGCTTTTCTGTGATTCGTTGAAACGAACGTCCTCGTGATTAATGATTAGGTCTATCAGTAAAAACAAACATGAAAACATGTACATGTGTACTGGCAATTTATCTGAAATAAATAAGATCAATTGTCACAAAAGTGGATTTTATTATGATAGTTTTTTTACTAAATTTTTAACAGAAGTCCCTTGACAGAGGGTGCTCTGCTGGACCAATCGCGTTTGGTGCAATTCATCGTGAACAACGAGTGCAAAGCTGGCCAATAAGAGAATGCCGGTATCCGTCCACATAACCCAGTCTCAGTGTGTATCAACAAAAGCAGCCCTAAAAAATATAGTCGCGTCAGTAATACCGTAATCTTTGTATAGACATGAAAAAAAAAACTTAAAAAATTGACACGGCTGCTTTATTGTATGGCAAAGCTTACTTCAGTAGAGCAAGTCAAGTACGAGCTATTTACAGTAAACAGCCTGCATGCTTAGCTGCCAGGGAAATATACATGCTACTCAGGTGAATTAGTCTCAGTAAAGAATAGATTCGTTTGGTACATTCTCATCTTTTAACTAGAGGTTCCGCTTTGACCCTTGAGTTGCCGCTCCGGCATGAAGCTTATACTGTTTGTTTTTTAAGCAAAAACATACGTCTCCCCCAATCTCCCACCTTGCCTTGAGTGAGCACATAATTTAAGGGAAAGTGCTATAAAATGAATGTAGCAATAAGTATCCCAAACAAAGTTGCGCATCTAAAAATATTAATTGCAAAGAGGCGATTTTCATTGTTGCAGTAACCCAGTGAGGAATCGGGATTTATATAGCAATGAGCAGATTGCCGACATCTTCAGCGTCCAACCAGTGTGAAATACATGTAATTGTGAAGCAACAATTATTTCGAAACTAATCACATTATAGGAAACATGCAAACATACAAGAGCCACACCTATAGTATACATGCTGTACCGTATAGAAGTTTCATGCATCTGTCTTCAGTAGTTTCCAAGATATGGCGTGAACAAAAATTGGACAGACAGATAAGCAAATTTCGCATTGACCCACGCAGGCAAAACCTAATTAGATCATAAGGCCATTTTAATGAAGCTTCCATCCAAGTTTGGTGAAATTTCATCCAGTAGTTCTCCACATATCTTGTAGACAAGAGTAGTCGTGTACATACATGTAACAAAGCTGGACATCAGAAACAGATGGATGCACGCAAACAAACCAAAACCTAATCAGACGAGAAGGCCATCACGATAAAGCTGCCATCCAAGTTCGGGGAAATTCCATCCAGTAGTTCTTCAGATATTTTGCAGATTAGGTCTGTTTATACATGTACAAGTAGACAGACGGATGAACACCAAACACGCGCGCACACCAAAACATATTAAGATGCGAAGGACATTCCAATAAAGATTCCATCCAAGTCTGGTGGAGTTCAACAGAGGCCGTCACGATGAAGCTTCCATCCAAGTTTGGTGAACTTCCGTCAAGCAGTTATCCAGATATCTTGCAGACAAGGCCTGTATATACATGTACAAGTAGATGAACGGACGGACGGACACCGGACACGGATGAATGCATGCACACATCACTAAAACCTGATGAAATGTGGGGGCTATCCCAATGAAGCTTCCATCCAAGTTTGGTGAAATTCCATCCAGTAGTTATCAAGATATCTTGCAGACAAGGCCTGTATACACATGTAAAAGTAGGTGGACGGACACCAGCCACGGATGAATGCACGCACACAAACCTAAACCTAATCAAATGAGAGGGCTATCTCACTGAAGCTTCCATCCAAATTGGGTGAAACTCCGTCCAGTAGTTCTCAAGATATCTTGCAGACAAGGCCTGTATATACATGTACAAGTAGATGGACGAACGGACGGACACCGGACACGGATGAACGCACTCACACACACCAAAACCTAATCAAATGAGGGGGCTGTCCCAATGAAGCTTCCATCCATGTTTCGTGCAATTTTATTCACTAGTTCTCAAGATATCTTGCAGACAAGGCAAGGGGACGGACAGACATCCATCCATCCAGACATCCATCCATCCATCCAGACAGGCAGCACAAACACTAGATGTCTCCCCCCAACATAGTTGGGGGAGACATAAATATACAAGTATGGATATAAACCGAACAGAGACGGAATGTGTGATATCGATCAGAAGTCGTGTACCACAAGATGTGAATACGCGGGGTTTAGTTGTAGTCATATCGCTTAAATATTGACTCACGAAGTTTAATAGTGTACATTTTAACTGGCGTTAACAACATTTTAGTTGGTATTATATGCGGTATACACGTTTTAGCACGGTTACATGGAATCAACACTCGTCAAGTGCAGGTGTTCATTGTGAGATTCCATTTCACAAGTCGGACGAGGAAAAGGACGTCTGCTTCCATACAAGTAACAATCGAATGACACAAACAACTAAATTACAAGATGAAATTTCTTTCTCAAGATTAACAGTTTTTCCTCATCGTGAATTCGATTAACAAAACGACACAAATAGACATATATCCAAGTAATTTCCACACAGCTGACAGTATAACTCCCCATTTGAGAGACCACATAAACTCGTCCACTAACACTGGCACGATGCCAACGGGAGCATCAGTGGACGAGGTTTTTTTTTCAAAGAAAAGGGAGAAATGTGTTTTCGACATTGGATTATAATCTTTGTCGATAGTCAATTTGGGCAATGCAAAAGAATAGAAATAATGTTTTCATAGGCGTACTCAATGGTTATTTTACGCACGGTTGGTGCGGGAAAGTTGATAAATTTTAGGGCGCGGGCTTCGCCCTTGCCCTAAAATATAAACTTACACATACTAACCGTGCGTTAAATAACCACTGAGCACGCCTATGAAAACATTAATTCTTAAGGCGAAGGGGGACCGGAGAGATTTTGACATTTTTTTTGTCAGGTTGAAATTTTCAAAAAGGCACTAAATTATCAAGGGCGCATTACTCCATCTCAGAAAGATAGAAAACACAATTAAACACAAGAAAATATGACTACTTCTTGGAACTGATTCGAAAAATGACTTCGTGGAACAAAATTGATCAAAAATGTAGTGGATTTTTTAAATTTGGAAATTGAAGAAATGTCGTGACTGTTTAACTCACGAATAAAGTTGAATCATCTCTTCGTTGAGATCAAACAAGAATGACCTTCTTAGTGATCTTACAAGTTATGATCGTATCTTGCCGTCAGTGTACCAAATCTATCACAACATTTGAGAAACTTTGAATGGAGGCGTTTGTTGATATAGCCCTGTTCGACAAGTGTCTGCCAAATGCTACCATATGAGATAGTCTTTCCCTTTATTGTATCCGGAGTCGCTTCCCTATCATGCTTTTCTCTCTTTTATCACTTTTTCTCTCTCCTGATCATTTTGGTCTTTCTCATTTCCTTTATCTTGCCATCTACCGCCTTCTACCAGAATTCAACCCCTGCCACTCAAAGCTTGTCGTAGGAGGCGACTAATATGGGATCGTCGTGATATGACTGGAATAATGTTGAAAGCGACGTTAAATCTCACTCATTCACTCCATACGAGATATTACTCTCATGCGTATTTGTCCGTCTTGCTGTACGTGGGCAGGTTGGGTTAGAGAGAACCACGTCTCTAAAATGGAGGTAAAAAAGAATATATCGGACGAAGAGATATCTGCCATAGGCGACCATGGACATATATACCCGCATCGGATCGTTTTGTCAGCTATCTAATTTGCGTAAGAATAGAAGACATGTTGTGTTCTCTTTTATCAATTAGACTATGTACAATTTCATCTGAACCACTGTTACGACATATAACTATATATAGTCTAAGGAGTTTGAAGGGCCATGATGAATAAATCAAAAGTCAATAAGCAAGAAACGACATTTTTTACCTCCATTTTAGAGAGCTAGTTCTTTCTAACCTTGTGAAGTCATGGGAAGAAAATACTTTAATCTGTCGGTGCACTGAAAAACCAATCTGTTAAACTATCAGAAAATTCTATACTTTGAGAGATGACAGATTGAATCGTTATACGATACAGGACGATTATGTTTCATGTAACATAATCATTCTCTATCATATAACAAAGCTCTTCCATAGTCCAGAATGTTCTGTTTCTTTGGTATTATTTAAATTTCATTGTGGGTTGGAGATTCTGCTACTGCATCATGAACGCAAAAATAAGAGCTAAAATACATTCGACAGAACAGTCCAAAAGTCAGACTTTACGACACGCCATTACGAAACATTTTGATGCACACACAAATAACATGTTTGATAACTTGAATTGTGATGGCCATTAGTAGTGGCTACAAATGTAGCAACTACTAATGCCATAATTGTCGCCTGCGTTGTGACAATAGCAGGCGACTTCGTCACTCAAAAAAATGGTAGCGAACATGCTGATGCTCATTGTCACAACTAGGAATCAGTAACTATTTCAGGTAAAAATATATCACACATGATGTATGAATAAATCTTTGATATATTTGCAATAGCAACCACTAGTGAAACAATTGTCGTAGTTGCGTCATTAGTGATTGACTCTACATGCAGACTCGCCCGCTAATGACGCAATTACGACATCAGCTGGCGACCTGACAACTGCTAATGTCCATTACTTGGTGTGATTATCTCCGATATTAGCTTTTCTTACCAGTATATTTCCCACGGTGCCCCATAATTTGAACACCGAGGAAAACGAGATAAGGGATGATAAACCCAGGATCCATCTCGAGAAAATCCGTATCTATCCATGTCTTATTGTACGACTCATCGGGATTAGCCCGTCTCGTATACTCCATCTGGTCTTTTATGTAACTGAAAAACTCTCCCATCTCCATTGAGTTTGAAGATTACTGCCAAAAGAGCCAAAGTCATATTTTTTTAAAGAGCAGTCACATCAGCAGTATAGGCCGTAGACCGACAGCTGCTAACTGGTGATTTGAAGAACGTGATTTAGCCATTTTATCGTTTCTCACACTTGAGTAGATTATGACTATTATTATAGTTCTAGTCCCTGAAGATGGGCTTACGCGTGAAATATTAACAGAGATTAGCTCTTACTTTAAAAATCAATACTTAAATATACATATATATAGATACATAAATTACATACATAATAATTCATTTATGGTGCCACATAATATCCTGACTGCATATCTATAACACCACAATGACCAAAAATTATCCCTTGGATGTTTGTGTCTATTCATGTGGACATTTTAAATGCCCCTAGCACCAGCTTGAGTGGTATCAGATAACCAAATCACAGATACTCGCGCTTAACATAATTTGCTATGATACAATCATATGTATCATTCACCAGTCATCAAATTTGAGAACGGCTGCGCTGTATAAAAACGCCCAAGGCCTTTTTTTCACACACCCTATTTCCGTCCTCCACAGAATCGCTACACGTTTAATGCGATGATATATATTCCTTTCCAGTCATTAACTTTCAGGGCGTCTTTCCGGTCTCTTGATAGTTATCCCGTGCATGCTCCACAGAATCGCTGCACACTTCAAGCATATGCAATCATATCCAGCGAATTTAAGGACGGTCAAGTTGTAGTTGATCGTTACAAGGCTCATTCCAACACAATCTTCTCTTCAAATAGGCCATCAGTATAATGTATCAATCTTGGATGGAGATGCAGCATTCTTGAGCGAAGCTAATATTGCATATCGTTTCGGGTTTTGGTGGGTCTGTTGTGCATCTGCTCACTGATCTTTCATGAAATCCGTGCAACAGAGAGCAGTCAATATGTGAAAATATTCTGTCTTTTTTCACAAAAGCATGAAATTTGGCAAAGAGGTATTTCGTGACCTGGGGGGCATTTTTAGATAAGGAGCCACCGCGAAATGTTCATATGTAGGCCACAGCGGTCATTTAAAAATAAATTGCCGCCGGGAGCCCATATTTGAATCTAGAATCCTGCACTCTTTTATCTGTTTGGCAATCTTTGTTATCCTAACTCAGCCTGTGGTTGACATTAAATAAGTAATTGGTTAGTATTTCTTTGAGATTTATTTATCACTGTGTGATATCTGTATGCACATCACGTATGCTATTATTCAATCATACCGATCGGTGGCCGAGTGGTATAAGGCGCTTCTCTGGTGACCGCTAGCCTCACACCGCTAAACTGGCACGGGTTCGAGCCCAGCTGGTCCATGTGTGAAAGTTTGCCAGTTACTTGCCGAAGGGCGGTGGATCTCTCCGGGTTCTCCGGCTTCCTCCACCAACCAAACTGACTGTCACCATATGAGTGAAACAAACTTGAGCGTGACATTAAGCCAAATTCCCTGCCTCCCTCCCTTCACATTTTGTCTTTGACGTTTCTTCGATATCAATCAAATGATCTAAACTGGATATACACTAATACTTAAATTCCAACAATAAAGTTGATGATCTCAATCCCGGACTTAATTATAACTGAAGGTAATCCGTGTACAATATATTTTACCAACTAGCAGCGACATATGGATTTGATCTCTTCCCGAGGCCTACAGCCTGTTGCAGTTCAATTTATAACTGGTTTAATTTTGGGGAATATGCAATATGCATCACATTATCACAGAAAGAACTATTATGTTACACTGATTATAGTTCTGGCAGCTTGAGGTTAGAACTACAAATGTGGTCCAGTTTTCATTTATCAAAAATATATCCTTTGTTGTAAGCATGGGAAAGAGTGCAACAGTGTGAACCGCAAATTCAAGCCTGCCGCTGCTATCGGGGCACATTTATTTAGGACTGACTTCATTTATCTCGGGAATCCAGGATTGGGCCTGTTCAATCTATGTTTACCAAGGAAGACATTTACTACGCCGCACATATAGAAAATATGTGGTATTCATACAAAAAATACATGTAACTTTGCCCTGGAAAATAATTTGGGTAATATGTATCGACATAGCATAATGATGATAAGATTAGATTAGATTAGATATCTAACCTTATCCAGATTTAATAAATTCACAATCTCTCATTGATTCCATGGGCTAAATTGAGGAGAGGCAGCGTAACTTTGCTCAGTCCTTCCCCCTCCCGCATCCCCCACCCCACATCAACACCCCAGACCAATACGCTGAATTATATCATTCGGAAGATGTACCAACGTTAATTTGAAAACGCCGCTGTATGCATGTATGCTTTAGGGTTAGGGTTAGGGTTCCATTTCTGCCCGTATAACTGGGTGTGTGTGCTCGCGATATTTGTAGATACCAAATCTACCAATTATGGTTAGTCTTAAGATGAACCTAAGATGTCTTAAGTTGAAGTTTAATATAAAACATTTAGAATGCCTTGAATATAAAGAAGGCCGTAATGTATTCCACATCAAGTTTTCTCTCTTATTCAAAGTTACTTGAACTGATTTCATCCTAGAACACCTTTACTAGGGAAAACAGATCAGATCTACAATTTATCTGGACGTTTGGGCGCTTCTTGCTTATTTCCGCTCATATTTGGTGATTAACAGTAGATATGGATAGCTTAACCGCGGTATCGTCTGCGCGTCACCGATAATGCCGATAAGAGACACACCCGTCCTGCCTCACGAACATTTATCTCTACAGCTGCCTCGGCCCTTAACATCAAAGCCCGACCGCTGAGATATAATCGGTGATTTATTTATTTGTTACCACTAACAGAAACACATTTGGGGCACCTAAACGTTTTACAAACGTCACCAATACAATCAGTTTGAGGGGACGATAACACTGGTGACATTAAGGAAAACCAGCAGTATGAATTAGTGTCAAAACGGAACGCACAATACCGCTAGTGGTGACGTTTTCTTGAAATCATCGATTGCGTCGAAACAAGACCAGTAAGAAAACGTGGCAAGTTACTGGTGATTTTTTGGCACTTTGTCACCACAGCTTGTTCACAGTGTTTACAGGTTTCCGGTTAAAAGGATAACGTTTCCGGTTGTGATCGTCCAATCAGATTTGCTATTTGGTCCGCGTGTATTCCAACATCTACACCAACACGTGCAAATCTTCACTGGCAAACGTTTCCGGTATGTAGTGTATTCTAACATTATATCATACACCAAACGAATGTTGTTTCCTATATACCTACCCTGCATAAAACCTGTTTGATCTTCGTGGATAATTTTTGGCAAAACTTTTTTTTATTTTTTTAATTCGCTCAGCAATACACAGGGAAGCAATTGTTTAATTCGCTCAGCAATACACAGGGAAGCAATTGTATACTGCACATTTAATAACGTTATCTGTCTTCAGTTTCCTAAATAAAATCTGGGTTTATCTCTCTTTGGGATACTTGTGTGTCCTTGCCATTGTGTGATTGACATCTCATCATTTTCATAGCGGTAATTAATACTTCTTAGCAGAAAATTATGAAGATCTTTCCAATAAAATTTTAAAATCTCGGAAGTAAACCCGTCAATACCTGGACTTTTTTCATTCTTTTGTTTCTTAACCGCAGCTAACAGTTCAGATTATGTTATTGGTCCTTCAAGCTGAAGAGAGTCCTCTTCCGTATGTGTAACGGGATCACCCAGTGACAGCTACTTCAGGGTTATGTCTATAATATTCCTCTTTTTATACAGAGAACTGACGTTTTTTTTAGTTTCTAATAATATTTCTTTTTGGTCTGTATAGTCTTATTTTGTTTACGGATACTTGGAATGTTTTATTAACATAATTTCTCTTCTCCAATGCACAGAAATATTTAGAATGTTTCTCTGCCCCCTCCCAACCAACCATCGTCCTCTAGCCCTTGTCATTACCCCTTCTAGTTTACCTTTTCTTATGTTTTCGAATTGTTGTTTTAATTTCTCCAGATTTTATATATTATGAACACTACCACCTTGTATTTCACCTTCTACTTCTTCTATCTTTTCGCAAATTTCTTCTTCTCTTTTCTCTCTCTCTTTCTTCTTTCTGGATGAGAATTCAATACTTTTACCTCTAATTTCCATCAAAAGTGTGTCCATAAATAGCTGTGGCTTCATATCAGTATACAGTAGATTAAAATTTAAATGATCCAGATCTAGTGTTTTTATCTCCTCTTTTGTATATTGTTGAAGGGTGGTTAGTATCGTTTGTTTTACCATCTTACTATAGTCCGGGTCTTTAAGTAGTGAGTTATTAAATTTGCATGTATCTCTTTCCTTTTTAAAATCATTAAACTTGCAATCCAGAATTATTATTGCATGGTCGGATCTATAAGCAGGTTTATAATCTACATCATTAACATACGTGAATAGTTCCTCGCTTGTCAAAAAAAATCCAGCCTTCCTTGTTTAAAAGGTTTCTTTTGCCTCCAGGTATATACTCTTTTATCACCATGTATTGAGCGAAAGGCATCCACTAGATTTTCTGATTGAATTAATTCCAAAACTTTATCTCTAGCATGAGAATTGTTAATATTTATATAGTTTTCAGTATCCAACTCAAAATTTTCCCTGAAAAGTATTGCCACTCCTCGAGACGAACTAGTGCTAGATGAAAAATAGCATGTTTTACTTCCCCATTCCGACATAACGAGATGTTCTATCTCTGATGTGAAGTGGGTATCCTGTAAACAAGAGACATTATTACGTCGGCTATTAACCAGATGTAACAGATCACGCCTATTTCGAGTGTGACAACAGGTTAATGGCATAGAAACACAATGATCGACACAAGCCCACCATTATCATTATTGGGGGGGGGGACAGGTTCAACATTGCCCAGAATCAGGCTAAAAATGGGCTCGCCTAATCACTCGTTTTAAATAATTTCCAATGTACAGTAACATGTTTGGTAACACAAATTGAAGCATTATGTTGTACCAGTTAAATGTGTGGACAGAAATATGGTCCATGCAAAAGTTTTAGGATAAATCATATGATGTAGAATAGAATGATTTAACAGCAAAATCGAAGAAAAATGTTGTCCTTCATTTAAGGCGACACGAAATTCAAAGTAACATGGGTTCGATAATGCAGGGATTCCCCTGTCAGTTATTTCATATTATATTCCTGAAATAAAATATGTTTTGTGCAAAAGCTTTAGGATAAATGATATGATGTGAAGTAGAATGATTTAACAGTAAAATTGAAGGAAAATGTTGTCCTTCATTTAAGGCGACACGAAATTCAAAACTAACAGGGGTTCGAAACTGCAGGGATTCCCCTGCCAGTTATTTCATATTATACTTCTGAAATAAAATATGATTTGTGCAAAAGCTTTCGGATAAATCGATGCACCAAAATTGAAGAAAAATGTTGTCCTTCATTTAAGGCGTCGCGAAATTCAAATCCAACAGGGGTTCGATACTGCGGGAATTCTCCGCCGGTTATTTCCTCTTGTACTTCTGAAATAAAATAATGTCACCAACCTGTTAGTTATTACCAAAAGAAATACATTTTAAGTGATTCCGCATTTGTGTGTGAAAAAAACAATGTACACTGCATCTCGTACATATCTCATGAAGCTGAGAAGCTGTGGATAGGAAAAAGTCCAATAACATTTAGTGCCCCAGGGGCGGGGAAATCCTCCCGAGGGTAGTGCATAGATTGAACAAGGGTAGCATCTCAAAGGCCCCGTGAGGCTTCCGGGGATTGACCTGGGATGTCGTTGTGCACACCGCAGGTAGTGGTCAAAATAGGCCTCAGCTCCTCATAGAGCTTGTCGTAAGGGGCAACTAACCGAGGCACCCGTGGGGTTCCCGGGTGTGAAAAAGAATGTGAACAGGAATAGAACCCAACGTCGTGATATGACTGAAATATAGTTGAAAGTGACGTTAAATCATATTCACTCACTCACTCACTCATGTAAGCTCCCAGATAAATGGAATCCAATGATAATCTTGAATCTTGAATGGACCAGGATTTCTTGTATCAGGGAACCTTCAAAAGGCACAATGAATCATGCAACAAAGGGTTCCCGATAGGCATAGATAACATTGCAAAAGCTAAGCCATCAATAAATAATAATAAAAAAAATAAAAATCATAAAATCACCATAGCCATCTGAAAATCTAGTCATTTCATCCGTCAACATTCAGAAAGCTCTAAGCTCACACCAAAGTTTGGTCTGACTCGACTTCATAGATCTGCAGATATTCAGCGGACAAGAACATGTTGACGAACGGACGGACGTACGGACGCACGTACATGGCAACGGCAAGACTCCGCACCCCTATGGGCTGAGGGGTAACAATGAAAATGTGTAGTTTGGAGAATACTGGTTTATCCTTGTTGTCCAATACTAGTTTCTGATTGTAAATGTTTTATTGAAAAGCATTAAACTGATCTTGGACGGATAATAATTCAATAACAATAATATAGGGTATAGTTTATGTGGCACAACACGAATGCAGAATGTGAGCAAAGCTATATATTCTTAACAGGTTTCGGCGATTTATACCTTTTCAAAACAAAAAAATAGTTCATATACGGTAAAGTATATACGGGATTTAATTACCAAATTTGTTACATACAAAATAATATGACATACACATATAGGTTATCGATAAAAACATTTCAGATGAGTACGACATAAACAAATCACCACAGCAAATTATTGGAGATATCGAATAAATGTTCTGTTGTAAAACTGTCGGTCTCATACCGCGTTTCAAATAAACAGTCCATGAAGGTGTTATTTCTCACAATCTAACTATCAACAATATTTTATTCTGGTTACAATGCACTGCGATCACTTTCGAATAAAATATCGCCTCCTGAATTAATTTTCAGTTTTTAGGCTGTGAAATTTTATTTGAATATTCGAAATTGAACATCCAGATGGTTGGCACGTTCACCTTTGTATTTACTTTATACATGGGGATGTCTGAATGCAGGTTTATTTCTTTGTTGCCCATTTACTCTCTATTGCTGTTATGTAGTTAGTCCAAGTGGTTTCGTATATATACAAATATATATTCCCTACTAACTCCCTTTGTACCAGTATTCTGAACAGTACAAATCTGGTATTAACATTGCTATGAGCATATTCTGAAAAATAATCAGTTCTCACACCCATATAATAGTGTGTGTGTATGTATACTCGCAATCCATATTCTGAAAAGTGAATTCAGTAAGCTGTTCTCGCGCTCCATGAACTTGTAAACTGTTTACTCGATCAATTCATATTCTGAAAGTCGTCGGCCTTGATTGGCAGATGCCGATTAAAACGAACCCCGACATCTCGGCATCCCGGAATCAATATTTGTTTTCAGTTAACAGCCACAGTTCGTCAAAACACAAGTTATCCTTCTTCTGGGACATGATCCTTTTTCTTGCAGCATATCCCGTTCTGTCTGGCTCTCACAGACAAGAAGAAGTATATCAATGGATTGATTGCACTGCCGGCGTAATTCAAGACAAGCAGGAACATTCCAGACATAGTGGACACACCGGAAATATCAATATGGAACAGATATACCATCGACCAGACAATTCTCGCTGGAAACTGTGTCACCAAGAATAATATAAGAATCGCCGTAACTACTCTTGTTGAGACGTGTCTGAGCGTGGGATTTTCCGACATTGTA
This sequence comes from Hanleya hanleyi, assembly GCA_036873755.1. Classification (NCBI taxonomy): domain Eukaryota; kingdom Metazoa; phylum Mollusca; class Polyplacophora; order Lepidopleurida; family Hanleyidae; genus Hanleya; species Hanleya hanleyi. The sequence continues at coordinate 25,024 of JAVTVY010012602.1, forward strand.
AATCCTTTGCGAACTTTATGCGCTTTCATTATATGGAATAATGCGATCAAAATGAGAGGAATAATGTCTAGTATTACAAGGCTGATGACATTGAACGAAGCAACATTTTGATTCACTGTGCACGCCTGAGATGTGTTAGCGCTGGCATTCCGTGCCTCTAATTCGATGACTTTGGTCGTCAGCGACTCAAAGGCTAACCACGTGATCCAGATGCACAAACACATGGCAATAGTAGTTTTTACCGTAATGTACTTGGCTGCAAAGAACGGCTTAATCAGAATGCAATAACGTAACACTGAAAATGCTACAGTGTGGTAGACACTGCTTCCCCCTGAAAGAAAACTGATGTAATACACCAAAATACATAGTAGTGCCGATTGTGTACCAAAAGAAGATGCATAGATAACACACGGCAATGTCGCATAACCAAAAGGTCAGCAAATGCTAGACTGACCATCGTAACATACGTCGGCGATGTCCGAAGAGCTCTATGGCGCAAGACGGACACAATCAACAGCAAATTAGCAGGCAAGCCGAAAGACGCTAATAATCCGATACATATTGCTGTTGCTAGCTGGACTTCTTCCATTGCCGCCTTTATTTCGGGTGAACGTTCTACCTTGAATGTGCAACCGGTCACGTCGAATGGTGTCACTTGAGCAGTGAAGATGTCTTATTCGAAGTCTATTCAATCATGCTGATACGAAATCTCAGTGTTGTTGCTGAGAACCGAGACGCTGAGTCGATAAGTTTTCAGTTTTTTGAACTTGGAGATGACTGCCAGCAGAAATCACTTGGGAAAGATCATAAGCAGGTCTCCTCGATACACCACGGATCACAGGTCCGTGTAACCTTGCACAATTCAATTTTCGTTTTTTGTTTTTGGTTTCTTAAAATCAAAAACTGAAATTTGACCGTCAATTTTCAATTTTCGTTTTCGGTTTCTCAGAATCAAAAATTGAAATTTGACATTCAATTTTCAATTTTCGTTTTTCGTTTTACTTCGCGCAAAAATGAAAATCAAATATTGAAAATTGCCTCGACTTGTCCGTTTTTCGTTTTTTGATTTTAACTTTGACGCATCAATGTTAACTGCGCACGCGCAAGGCTTATGATTTCACTTTCGGTCCGCGGAGTAGTATGGAAAACGCAAATCGGATTGTTTAGGCAGGTGTGGAGCACAATATGGAAAGATATTGGAGTGTCACCACACTATAGATCCCTGGAGCCAGGCATTCGAGCTAGATTATAATGGGCCAACTGCGCATGTCCAGAAGTGAGTAGGCATTCGTGCAGTAGGTGTGAAGCATTATATGGATAACAATACTGATACACATATGAGTTTCATTAAAGTGGGGTAAAATAATAAATACGTCGGTACTCTAATCATAACCCCAAAAGGAACTTCCCGCGTCGATGCGTTGAAGCTTTTGACACCCGCACTTTTGACGCTGAACGTTGACGGGCATGTAAACGCTCCAACGATTCAGGTTCCAAAAATAGAGAATGAAGATTGGACCTGAAGCGTTGAAGCAGTCAGATGTCTGCCATCAAACGTGACGTTTGTGTGCTTGTTTGAATGATGATTTACGGAACGCTGGCCATATATGGATTTCGCGGCCCATCACCGCGATGCTTACTCTGATTGGTATTAAATCTTTGTTGGTATCTTTATGAATACTATATTTCAAATCAATAACAAATAGCGGTTGTGTGCAGGAATGCTGTTCGCTTTTGTAGCGCTCTAAACATCTATTTTTAGAAATGAGAAAATCTAAGACTGCGTCTTGATTGACTCAGGCCTCAATGCCAATAACCAATGACAAATGCGGGATGCCACCTATCCAGACCTGTCTGGTGCATCTTCACAAGTCCAGGTAAATCGTGAATCCTCTCACGGGGTTTATCCGGACATTTTTGATGATTCGAGTGAGTTTTTGAGTCCTTGCCTCAATCTCGAACATTTCATCCCCCGAGGTTATTTTGAATCAGCATGTCGGTATCCCAAGCTGGCGGTTTTTTGCTTTGACTCTCGATGAAGATTTCAGCCTGACATCAAAGTTATGCCAGCGATGTCACATCTCAAACATTGCAGCTAGTGGTTTGGCGCAATGAGCTTGCTGAGCCTGTTCAATAATTGGTTTGATTTAGAGGATACCCCTTGATCTCTGTTTTATCCAGAACTACCGTGGGCAACTATAACCAAGGCAATGCATAGATACCCTAACAAATCAATCAATACACTGGCTCCCGAGGATGGCCTGGTGGGCCACATGCCTCTCACGCTCCACACCTCTTATACGACACGATTTGCGTTTTCTATTCTACTCGTCATACCGGAAGTGACATCATAACCCGTCCAAGCGCGAACTTAACACTGATACGTCAAAGTTGAAATCAAAAAACGAAAAACGGACAAGTCGAGGCAATTTTCAATATTTGATTTTCATTTTTGCGTCAAGTAGAACGAAAAACGAAAATTGAAAATTGACTGTCAAATATCAATTTTCGTTTTTTGTTTTTGTAATCCCAGAATCAAAAATTGAAAATTGACAGTAAAATTTCAATTTTTGATTTTAAGATCACAAAAACAAAAAATTGAAAATTGACGGTCAAATTTCAATTTTTGATGTTGAGATTACAGAAACAAAAAACGAAAATTGAAAATTGACGGTCAAATTTCAATTTTTGATTTTGAGAAACCAAAAACGAAAAACGAAAATTGAATTGTGCAAGGTTACACGGACCATCACACTACCTCCCAGAATAACCGTTTTGTAAGAAATTCTTATACGTACGATTAATTTACGTCACCAACGATCCTCTCCATTTGAAACTACATTTGATTATTGTCTTTGTGATTATTGCAATGCTGACAGTACTCAACCAGGTATACATATATCTATTGACAGAAACGTTGATACAAGTTCTGATGGAAATGATCATTTATATACCGAGTATTTGCGAATACTTTTATATGCTGATAATATTTTAGAAGTAAAATACGATTGCATTACTATGCTTTGCTTTATTTACTATCTGGAGTTTGTCGATAAAGCACTCACATGACTTAGAAAGCAACCCATTCAGGGATCACGTCACAATAGTTCAAGCGTGAAATGTCAACAGTTCCGTTCAGTTTACTCTCCAATATGAATTCATGATGCACATGCTGTATCAATCAGCTTGAATAGGCCTATGATAGAACATTACAGTTAATATTATTAATCAAAGGAGACGACGAGTAATGCAATGTATCTAAGCGACCAGAGCATTATATAAATAAAAACAAAGTATTCTCAGACAGTTCGCAACCATGATCAACTAACATATAATTGAGACTTATATACGGATAATAATGAAGCAGCACACTGAAAACGACAATTCCAATCATCGATGATAATCTTTTAACCCTACCAGGCCTGACTTATTTGGGGTCTGTCCCGGTCAATTTGTTTTTGTTATCCTTGAGTGAAAAGGCGAAAACTTTACAGTGCCGTCATCTTCTCGGAAGCCATTTTTTATACCGATTTTCCAATTAGTTTTATCTTTCGATATTTTAGCAAAAGCTCATGTGATAGAAAATAATTAGTTTTGGCAAAATAAATTACTTTCATGAACTTTTAGGCAAGAAAAATACGAAACAAACGAGAAAAGAGGACCGAAAAACGCGACTTTCGAAAGACACCTCCTGGCGCCCATTTTAATTTCCCATCCATGATTCTTTACAACTAGGATTATGTACATGTACTTTGCCAATATAGCATCCATGTCACAATTTTTATTAGATTTCAAGTTCATATGGTGATTACACGAGGCCAGGTGGAACACTCGTCTCAGCTTCTTCAGAAACTGTTGTTTACTTTCTGTGACATAAAATGTATGTGATTTCGAAAATGACAAGATGAAAAATACAAAATGTAGAAAACCCTTCTGACATGTCTGAGCTTAACATTACGCCATTTTTCGCACACAACATCTGATGGAAGCCGAATCCTTGGAATTTCGCCATTTTATTGTTATGTTTCTTCCTGACCCAATGCAATGCTACATGAACTTTTCAATTTAATCTTAGAATATTTAGTTTTTCCAATGAATTCAACGTGACTTTTCTTTTCTCAAGAAAACGGTAAAATTTCAAATAATCTGTATGTATACAATTGAAATGCTTTGAATTTAACCAAGGACCTTTGCTGAAATTTCCACGTGGAATTATCGAAAGTGATGAAATACGCGGGATTCCAATTTAAAATGACCCTGTTCCTCCAGAAATGCCAATACAAATTGAAGGGGCGAGGCTGGTTTTTTTTATGAAAGGCTCTTGAATCACAGCGAGCTCGTCCAAAGACCGTGTGAAATTAATAAGTTTTTATCTTGCCTGTTCCAGATTTGTCAAAACCTGATCTCTCTAACCTTGACACTTCTTGGGGGAGATTCTACATCGGGAGAAGTTAATTGTTAAGATCAAATAATTACGGTCTTTTCGTGTCATGCGGACAAAGTTTCTCGGTGGATGAACCCGGTAGTCTCACACCACTATCATAATGTGACAAATTAAGGCCGCAAAATAGCTAAATAACTGAATGTGACAGGCGAAGGCCGTAAAATAGTTAAATAGGTAAATATTTATCCCAAAATATATTCGTCACAATACCCATATGATTGGGTATCCATTCGTCCACTTCGCTAACCCGAAGGATTTATTATTTTGCATGGCGTTGAGGTACCTATGGATTGATTCATGAATACAGTTATCTAGCCAAGATCAAGGGCGGATAACTTGCAATTTTGTTTGCGATCACAAACCCATCTAAGATTTGTAGGCGGGTTTGTTTTCCCACATTAAGCGATAATGGCACTTAAAGAGAAAACGACAAAGATGTTCTTCGTAGTCAACCTTTATTATTGGCATTTTACATTTCATCTTGAAATTTATTGGCCCCTTAAACCAGTAGCAAAGCCCTGTACACTTCAATACGAGTTGGTTTTTGTCGGGTTTACCTAGGGTGAACCCTACTCTGTTATCACTTTTCAATTTTGTCTTTTTTCTTCTGCACATGTGTAGTTTTTATCTTCTGCCCGGAGACTGTTCTCATTCATAACGGCATTCATAAAAATACCCATCTTCTATCTACACATTTGCAATGCACGGTAGCTTGTGCATTGAACGTGATAATTGGGACATTATCGCAACATTTTATAAGCAACATTTATTTGCCTGTATATCAATGACATGCATTCTCATCAATATCTGGCTATGATTGTCAGAGAGTCACTGAGCCACAAAGCAATAGCATCCTCACAGGGTAATCACCGAGTAATTAACGACCATCCGTACTTGTTGCCCAATCAGTTTGTTGGGGTCAGTGTTTCAGATGCAAGAAATCAAAATTGGTACATGATATAGATCTGAAACTTCAACTTTGCAGACTTATTCTTGTGGTTATTCTATAACTAGATCTGGCACTTTATGAAATATTATTACAAATATGAAATTTAATATTTTTGAACATTTTTCAATCTTTGGTATGCTACCATACAACAAGAGTTATTATGAATCATAGTGCAAAATGATGAATTGCAAACTTGTTAAAAACTTTTGATGTGAGATCACAAAGGTGATAGGGAATAGTCCTTAATGCTTTTATGATACACACAGCTGGTGGGGCTACTTTTCGTCTAAAAAGCGCCAAATTGACAATTTCTTACAGTCTACATACTGAATTATCAGATAAACACAATCAGACTTACAGTGGTTCAAACCTGCCGTATTGGCTTGTTTTGCACTTTTCGGTGCATTTCCAGTCGACATTTTCCCTTGTTGCAAAATTATGACACCTTAAAAAAAAATCATATTTTGACTGAATATTTCAGAATTATTTGTTGTTCAAAATAGCTAAAATTGGTTTTGGTTAAAGGTGTCCTATTTTTGTGACAAAAAAAAATCTGCACCGAAAAGTTCATAAAAATACGAAAATAAGCCAATGTACCAACTTTGGTGTGCCATAAATCCGTTTTCGTGCATCTGCAGTCCTTCATTATTTCGTGTCTTATAATTCAACTTGTAAGATGTACAAAATGGTCCATTTCATATCCTTTTGATAAAGGTGAAAGTTTGGCCCTACAATCCGAACAGCCAAGTCTACGGATTTCCATATACAAGCTACTGCTTGGAAGTTATATGTCCAATAACAATGGACGACATCAACACAATAATAACCCAAATTAAACATCGAAATTAGACAGTTTATCTGTGTATTCTCGATTTTATCATCGCAATAGAGACAGAATAGAGTAATTTCGACATTTTAACTGAAAGATAATATTTAAATTAGTAGTATTTGCTGCATGTGACGATCCCTATCAGTGGTACAACATCTTATACTAGAAATTGGTTCGGCAATGCTAGACAAACAATACGTCAAGTTTCTCAATCTTGATATATTCACACACATGAAAAATACCATCGCAACAGAATTACAAACAGTCGACACGCTTGGCTGCTTATGGTACGATATATTTATGGTATATCATCAATGTGGATACGAATATGTTGTAATTCTCTAAACTACATTTAGGTTCGAGAAGTCAGCCTATACTGTTTCCAGATAATGTTTTACCACAAGAAAATACAAGACCTGACAGTGCGTGAGTGAGTGAAGATACTTTCATTATATGCCTCTGTATCATATGCCACTGTATTCAAATCAAATTTTCGCAACAATCTGGAATGATGACAGAACATTACGCCCATCATTTTTGTATTGTTCCAAGCTGTTGCTGAGTTTGGATCTCTCGATTGCGTACATGGGGTAAATCTGGTAAAATCTGGTACCCAAACTGGTCATTCGTTCCACACTATTGTTCAAACGGAAAGAATAAAGTAATAATACAAAATTATCATACTATACGCCAAATTCACGGCCACAGATAGGAACTACACAGCCGTGAGGCCAATTGGCCGTACATGCATGGTGCTGTCATACTCCTGTGAGAATTTTTGACTAATCCGAATAAGTAACAAGAACCTTATGGTTTCCAACATACGCCCGCCCACATATCTGACTGGAGAAACCGAAACATGAGATAAATTTTGATAGTCTAGCTAGGATCTCTCGAGATATTGCAATAGTTACAATTTAACCTGTATAAAATGGGTCTAGGTCAGCCAAATTGGAAAGGTTTTTAATCAATCATCAATTTATAAATGTATTACGAATGTATTAATTTAGAAAACCTAGATATATTTCTTCCCAAGATATAGTCTGTACTAGAATTTGACCTTTATAAAAATAGACCACGGTCAGTCACCCTCATTAGACTCAAACGCCACTCTCATTTGCATTCATCATATGTGTTTACTACTATTATCTGATATTGTGTGAACAAGTGAGGCGGACAGACAGATGGATAGACAGACAAAATCCTTTGGCCAAATTAACGGAGGGGGAAACAAATCAATCTGCTTCTTCGTCATCTCTGAACTATTCTTATAGGACAAACACAGCACATTTTAACGATTTGCTGATTTTCAGCTGCAGTGACATTAATCATCATGAACCTCAGTCGCAATCAAAACTTTTGACTGCTTTCCTCTTTCAAGAAATCATACATTGTACTATGTTTATATATGCTTTCTTTTGGAATTTGGAGCTAATGCTGACGTATGTACAAGGACTTTGAATTGCGGACGCGGAAATTTACAGTTAAAAAACGAAAATTGGATTAGAAGATTATATTTAACGCTTTGACCTCAAGATCAACCGCATTCCTTTTTGCTCCATATATAAGGTATACCCATGTATAAGGTATACCCAAAGTGTGGTACCAATCCATTGCCACGAATTGAAGATATCGTCCATCTTACAAAAGTTAACATATGAACAGAAATTGTGATCGCAATATACGACTTCGTCTATCGACGGTCGTATACAAACAAGAAATGTGTACAAATATTCACACCAGAAGAGGACTCATTGGAATATGAATCTCCTCGCTAATATCCATCACATGTCCTTTTCAACTCCATAAATCAATCATCAACAGACCGATTTTTCACCCACAACTGTCAGGAGGTCACACCCGATCTTCGTATAACTGAATCCAGTCACTGGAAATAGAGACGAGTACAACTTCCGATTAACCTACTAGGCCTGGTGTGTGTGTGTGTGTGTGTGTATTTGTGTTGGAGGGGGCATTATGGCCCCTCACCAAACTCTCTATTCCATCTTCGGAACGACAAGAAATTGAGAGACGACACTTCGTGGCTTAATATTGGGGTTATTTTGAGGCCAGCTGCATAAACTCTGAGCAGACGAACATGGCCCAATTCAAAATGGCAAGATTGTGGGATACTAGAAAAGCGACGTTTTCGTAATTGCGAAATGCCACCCCCCCACCAACCCCCCCGCCCCCTTCCCCGCCCAACCCCACCCTCACTCAGACAGTTCCCAAACAGCCGAGCCAAGGTAGGGTTAAATCTTCTAAAACGATCTATTATCCGCTTTCTTATTTGCTATGAATTTTTATTATTTGAAATTTCCTTCACACCTGGCTTCCAAAAAATTTATGATCTTCCCATCCTGGTCATCCTTGATCTTTCACCCATCTAGCCTGCAAGCATTGTTGAAGTCTAAATGCAAAAAAATGAAGAATAGTTGGACACCAAGCTAAATATTTTGCAGGCGTAGCATTATGAAAGACGCCACTCTCACACAACAAAGCTTTCAAATGTAGCACTCTGTCAAGCGTGTGGGCTCACGGGGGCTGCAAAAACATCCAAAACATCCAGTTTCGAAAGACGATATAATCATTAAAACATAGAACTTGACCTTGATACAACAGGAGAAGGTCGGTCAACTCGGATAGGTTTCTATTCTATCGCCAGTTGCATATAGTTTGAAGTCAGACAGCCTAGACGTAATCATTCAAAATATATCACAATTTAGAATTTGACCATGATAAAATAGCTCAAAGTTAGTCATCTTCAATGTGTGTCTGAGCCATCATCAGTTACATTCTTTACATGAATTTGGAAAGACTGGCAATAATCCCTCAAAAGATATTGTGTTAACAAACAAGATGAACAGGCAGACGATCGCACCACACAACATACAACTCTCTTTGGCCAATATTGGCAAACGTGTAAAAATAATAGGTTTCTCATATCTGAATTGTCCTTATATCATAAACATTTTTCGGCGATTTATTGATTTTTGGTCACTGTGACATCGACTTTGAACTTTTGACCTCTAAATGACTAGGGTTCCTTTTTGCCCGTAAGTAATATATAATATAAGCGTCTAGTCCGTCATTCAATATTCAGCCGTCGTCCAATGAAGAATTTCGGAGTCCATAATCCAAAGACCTAATTCATGTAATAACATTAGCACCAAATTGAAAGGATAAGCTAGGCTAATTTCCTGCAAGACGGAAGCGGTCAACCGTTGTGAGTGATGCCAGCAAGACATGATGTCTATAAAATATCGAATCTGTATCGTTTATCAAATCCAGTATTCTTACAAGACATACTCACCTTATGGTACAAATCCATGTTTTGGAAATAGATATATGTATATGTGGTATAACTGTAGAAAGATACCATGCTGATAGCATCAAATCTCATTTAAACGTATAGTTTGATTCCGGATCGTCAGTCATTCTCAACCGAAAACAAAAACTGTATGAATTTGGAGAGCCTGGCTATAGTCATTTAAGATGTATCGTGATAACATGGACAGACAGACAATTATACTGAAGGACAGGCGACGTTGTCGACGATTCAGCCAAGGGATAACAAAAACAGCCCAGATCCCGTTAACCCAACCAAGCTTGGGCTATTTGAGACCTGACCAAGCCGGTGGATGGGGCGTTCCTCACCCCCTCCCCCCTTTTACATTTTTTCTCACTTCTTGAGCAAGGAGACTTCTCGCAATATATCGTAGGATCGATCTATATCAGAAAATATAAATAATCAGGATGACCACTTGATGACGTCATTGTGACGTCATTTTATTATAATTCCTTTTTTAGATTTCTCGATCAGATTTTTCGAACTTTTCTTTATCCTATTTTCTCCTTAAATCTACACAATAAATTGGGAAAGAAATACATGATGTTAAATAGAACGCATTTTTTTATCCTCAGAAAAGCAAGGAAAAAATACGGAAACGTTTTTGTATCCCGCATGACCGCCATTTTGAATTTACCCATCATTCTTTGATCCCTGGGGTATGCAAGTAAGCTCTAAATGACCCTAGTATAACAGGTTATCAAGTCACAGAATATCCTCTTTCTAAGAAACTGATTGAACAAGGTTATACTACCAAGCGCCTTCACTCAAAGTGTCTTAAATTTGGTGATACATGGGCATTTTGAGCAATACTAGCAAAGTACGATAGCAATGTGCAAGATTTTTGCGCTAAAACCTTGCCTTTAGACCAATATAGGTCAAACAAGATGGCATATGAGGGCAATACCATCTTGAGACGACGCTATGGAAAACTCCCGCGAAAGTCTTGGCGATATTCTACAAGGTTCCACAATTAGCCAATGACGACAAACTCTACCATTTTAATTCTACACTGATTGGCGTTTCTGTTCGCCGTTCGGCCTTTGGATATTTTATACCGCCTGACAAAAGAAGATTTTTCGGCCGGAGTAAACTCTTTGAAGTTTAAGTTTGCCACGCACGATATCTATGATGCCTCATTTTGATACTTGTTTGAATATCGCCTAATACCAGATCTACAAGACGTTCAAAAAAGAACAGGCCCAAGCAAAGCGGGACTGAGCTACAGTTTTCCAAAACGCAATTTATTATGTTATATGTCTGATGCATGTTGGTAATAAATTGGGCGAAGCATGGTACTGTACAAGCATGACAAAATTCAGCAAATAGAAACCGTCGAATATAAAATTGTGTATCATCACCGTGCAGTGCTATGTTACGTTTGACTTACTTTCCAAATTGAAACTGTCAGCTGTCAGAATGGTCTCTGGTGTTCCTGTAAAAAGGCCGAGAGCGCATCCTTTACCTGAAAAGCAAAAACGGTTTTGGGATACATAATTCACAATTTGTCACAACCACTGCACAAAAGACTACTTGTGATACATTGGAACTGTCCACTCAGACTGCGTTCTGTATTCTAAAAGTGGTCGCGTTCAACAATGTGACATCTACCTGCACCGCCCAACGGTAGTATTAAAAGAGTACCACAAGCCAGGTTTAGTGCTTACAGATATATATTAAGTATAGACTATATAATAGACATTTCATATCCGCACTAGGTTGACTCATTAAACAACATAGTCTAGCTGTATTGATAGGCTAGGCTAAATAGTATTCCAACATCGTTTTGCTTTGCATTGCCCTTGATTCTAACGGCCAAATAACATTTCACATTCTTTTGTTGTAGTCATATGTTCTGATTTCTCGATGTAAATCTTCATATATAAGCAGTTTTCTAACTGAATAAGTATGATCAAGCCATGTACCTGTTGGAACATCACACATTTATTGCAACTATTCTTGATCATCAATCGGGAAACCTACATAATGACTGTCCGTTTTCCAGCCATATTTCGAGCTGTTACATATTCTCGTATATTGTATTTACTTATGGTTATTTGCTCTCCGTAACGTACATATATAATAGGTCAAGTTGAAATTGTACATAGTACATGGAAGACATGTACGAAGATACACAGAAACGTTGTTCTTTTCTTAGATTTTACAGATATGTTCTCGATTCTGTTCTAAACTGCAAAAAGGTGATATGGTTTATTTATAAAATTCACAGCTGTTTAAATTATTGCCAGGATGAAGACTTCTCCGCATAATATACATACACGTAACACACAGATGGTATAGTGCTTCATTATTTAATTATATTCAAAAAAATACATCACCAGTTAAATTTGGGCTATTTATGATGTCAGGCTTCGAATTGTTACGAATTTACACAGGAAAAGAAAATGAGAATGTTTTCAAATTCAAGAAAGTGTTCGCCAAATCAACTATGTTGTGAGAGGATTATGTAGGTAAATAGCCATTTTCATCATATAGGTATTCGAGTTCAGATAGTTTCAGTCAGATAATATGGCATTGTGTCGATTAATGTCAGCAGAAACTGAAACTAAAACTTGAAATGTGTATATTGGGACCTACTGTCGTCTACTCCATTACATCTGTTTTAAAATGTTCTCCGACAATAATCAATCGGCTATAAGATGAGACGGAAACAGTTAATGCTTTTCTTGAGATGTTTTAGCTGATCGTTTTTGGATAGACGTCACCGTTGTTGTGGCAAAACAGGACTGACTGTAGAGAATATAGCTTTTGTGACTCCGTCCTGGACTTGCTAACATGAGAATTATCGCATACTTACATTACTCTAACGCTTCAAATTATTTCAAACTTTTGGAATTTTAAAAAAATTTCAGCATAGTCTCGTATATGTTGATGATATCTGCGGTGCAATGTTATTCTCACTGTGTTGCTCTGTAATCAGAATTTTTTCACAACCTTCGCACCCGATAAGACTGCATGCACAGGTGAGCGCGTTTTCTTACCAGTGTTGCATATTGTCACAAGTGCGACAAAACGCGTTGTAACCGCGCTCTAATCGACTAAGTGTTAGTCTGTTATACGTAGATGTCTTCGGCGTTGCAAGATGTTGAGGTTATTTTCGCAGGACTTTAACGTCCAAAAAAATTATAAAATGTCGCCAATCGCCTTTTCACCAGATTATTTCCGTTGCGTGATTCCGTTGCGACATCGCACACTGCAATGTCATATCAGTCACATGATTGGGATGGAAGTCTAAAGATGAACCACTCTCATAATCCTTACCTTCACCCCGAGGCCTGGCGTCGAGTCGAACTTAATCTGTAACTCAGGAAGATCATGTTGGTAGATGGCATACCCGCCTGTGCGATCGTATGCACCGCTTGTCAGTTTTCCCATGATTGGTTTATTTAGTTGATGTAACACCTTGCGACACTTCTGTTCTGAGGTTTCTTCATTCTTTAGTTTGATTTCTTCAAAGTTGTTCGCTAGCTGTTCCTGTAATAGTTATCAGACATTGAACTAGAATTATGTGTGGTATGCGTAATTCCAACGCAGTACACGATGGAGGCGAATGAATGTTAAATGCAATACTACACAAAATTTGCACAAAAAGGCTATAACATACAGCGGTGGTGGCGCGGTTATATTAAAAATAGTGAATCAGAAAAACGGCGAAAACTATCAGAAAAATGAAAAAGAGCCCCACTTTCTGAAGATCTTAAATGGGCACCATTTCGATTATTTTCAGGATACTGCATATTATGCATATTGGCTCAAAATAACGCCGATACAATCATGTATGCATATGGAATTCATTCTCATTGCAGAGTTATGGAGAAAAGTTTGTCGGCGGCAAAAATTCCATCTTTTCTTAAAAGCCAAGTAGATCATGCCATGATGTTGACTTTGTATGAGTTTTGGAGCATAAGACAATGTAATCAGTTCAGTAGTCTATCATGTACATTTCACAGCTGTGCCTAATCTGAAAAAGTTTATTAGCGAGATTTTCATCGAAAAAGACGAAAAAACGCACTTTTTCCAGAACCTCCCATGGCTGCCATCTTGAATTTATCAGTGATCCTCTGTGCCTATTATATAAATAGAGCTAACATGATTCCAAGATAATTCGCCGAAATTCACAAAGTGTGAGCCCTCAATATCTGTTCTTATTGCACAGAAGCTCGGTGCCTTAATTGCACTTATCTCGTTCATTATGTGATCAAAATGCAAGGATATAGAATGTTAATAGCATATTCTGAAAATTTGATAACTCAATAATAGGAACGAAAAATATGAATTGCAGACACCTTGGATGTACATGGACCCTTGAGTGAAGTGTTTTTTTTGTGGTGATGTAGGCATGATATACAGATTCAAACATCGGTCAGTGGATGCCAATTTGATTGAGGTGTAAGAATATGTTATGACTGTTATAGACATGGCAGTGTGACTAACGTCACAGGACCTACGAAGTACAGAAGGCATTAGGACTCGAACGCGAACTGAACTCTTGGAAACCCCCACCCCCAGTTGAAACCCTGCCTATATTAAGATGGGCACCGCCCAAGTCAGAATCGCCAGTGATTTTCATCAAAAATCACCAGAAATTTTCATCAAAAGTAGGTCAGCTCAGAACTTGTTGGTAACAGTTGCCTAATGCGCCTTCATTCCAAAATAAATAACGATCGCCGATTTAATTTTACAATTTTTTAATTAAAGGAAACAGATTGAATAATATAGGTTCAGTAGATTTCAAGCTTTACGTGTGAAAATACATTTACATCTCTTTAATGGTTTTCAGTGCCCTTGTACAGGATCAAAACAACTTTTGAATCACATTATTTTCCCAACAATACGACAATTTTTTATATATAGTACTATAGTAGAAAGGTAGCATTTATGTAGTTTACGGTAATTCAACTCAAGACCAACACCTTCTATGCACAAGATAATAATGATTCTATGTCATTCTCCTGAGCATAACCGGTACAAGGACGAATAAATAGCGTCTCTACATCCCGTTGTTGTCTAGATATATGAGACAACACATTTTGGGCATCGGCAATCTGATGAATGTACTATTTCGGTTTTCTTGTTTCACATTATATTCTATGGCGGTTGATCGGTGATTTTCTTCATTGATAAACGTTAAACCACCTCAGCTTCGTTGTGTGAATCGGAATTGCTGTGACATACCAACACACTTCGTGGCAGTGATTCTGTGTCCCCTAATCAATGAATCAAAATGGATCAAGATTTGAAATGACAAGAGAAATTTAGACATATTTTGTTTACACATGTAATTTTTTGTTCAAATTATATCCAAGTGTGATATATAGTCAATATTCAAGAGGTACCAAAAAAACCCAAAATATGTCCTCATATTTTCACATCCATGCCAAGAAATACTGCATTGAAAAGGGTCCATTTAGCCTACCCTGTTTTATCGCTCTAATCAGCAAATGGCGGGGTCATATTTCTGCTGTCAAAATTGTATTTCCCTCCAAAGTCTTAACCCTTGAATCCAAGTCGCACACTCTCTGTTTAATAGGGCCATGTTACTCCTTGGAACAAACACAGAGAGAGGCTCTATCCGAGCCTTGTGGTTTTTAACAGTGATTTATATCCAAGCCCACTGAGATAAGGCTGGTTTCTACTCGTGCTGCACGTCACATCAAATTACAGTGGTCGGTGTCCTCTAGGGTAACCCTTCACACTGCATACGGTCTCAGATATACAGATTTTGCGCAAGCACAATGAAGAAACACATAATAATTGCCCTCAGATATCTTGTTTATGCTGCAGGTGGTGGATAAAGCTAAATATGATCCAATATACTTTTAGTAGGTATTATTACATATGTTCTAGTAGTCTTGTGTCTTTTGGTAGAGCTAAATCAAGAACATTTACCCCCCCCCCCATGTGTGTGTTTAAATATTTGGCTTCATCAGTGCATACATGTATGAGGGTGTCACAGGTGAATATAAGTCTTTAATAATTTCCTCATTGTTTTTTAATATTTCCTCCAAGTACAGGTAGTACAAGTCTGTAGTTATTTCTAGGCAATGTAGAAATATTAATATACACACAAACAAACTGTTGAGTTGAACTCCCAAAACAGCCATGTATACATGTGCACGTTTGAAGTATTTTACTGATGTGTTTCAATGCTGTTTTTTATTGAAGTCAAATCACCCACTACTAATTCGCCCCCATCACAACCCTCCTGTATAGCAGATACTATAGTATCTTATTGCATGCCTGTCAACTACCCTGGAACATTTCCTAGCTTAGACATTAAACAGCCCGCTAAACATGACATCACATGTAATAAGACTGGGAGTGCAAGAATGTGCCGTGTATTTTCTGTGGACTGATGTCGCATACAGTGGAAAGGGGATCACTGACCGGGTATTTTCAGCAGCAGTGGGTAATTTGACCTGAATGTGGTCAGCGATGAAGTGTTTGGATGTGAAATAGGATACACGTTAAAGGCTACAGTTTACATACACAATGTATATCTATAACAATATACTGAAGTGTTACTTATAAATCTAATTTTAATCAGAATTATTTCAGATCAGAACTTGCTGGTAACAATGCCCTAATGCACGTTTATGCCAAAAATCAAGGTTCTAATGTCAACGGTTCTCCTTATTTTGCCGAGGAAAGGATTTGGATGGACTGACTGACTGACCGACTCATTACCGGACAATTTGCGATCTGTAGCCTACTTCGTAGGAATACTGATGATGTGGTAATTTGGTTAATCGACAGCTATATATTGTTGATGCAATGATTAGGCTCATAAAATATAATGGTAATATAAGTACCTGTTCACCAGTAAAGTGTGGGGGAGGGAGCAAATTTCATTTTTGTTAAGCTGTTTCTAGCTCGGCATAATGTTTAGGCTGCCGTACCAGATATATGTCGTGAAAAAAGGCAGATTGATTTTTAGATCATATGTTGATAACTTGATACTAAAGGTCACATACCATACAGACATGTATCCAATGGGATTTCTCGACTCTCTATACTACAATCTCTCACCGGGGCCTTATTGACCGTCTAAGTTCATTAATAGTGTCTGTGTTCAAGACAACTGATCGTAGATATATTAATGTCGGAAGCCATAAAGCATTCTTTAGCTCTACTGCATACAACAAATATCATTCATGGGATGTTTCTGTGTTTAAAGAGTTGCTTGAATTTCTCATTAAAAATATCTATGTGAAATTTGGCAACACAATATATCAACAGCATATAGGTATTCCATTGGGTACTAATTGTGCACCCCTGTTGGCTGGCCTATATCTGTTCTCTTATGAATATGACTATATGCAGGCGCTTTCAAAAACAGATCAATTCAAAGCCCTTTCCTTCACACCCACCAAACCCTATAAAGACGATCTTCTCGTTGTGGATAATCGCGAAATAAATGACGCATTGAAGGTTATATATCCACCTTCACTGGATTTGAAGAAAACTACAAATAGACCCACAGGCACATCATATCTAGATCTATATCTCTAAAAAATGAAGCAAGCATTCTCTCTCGTTGACTTTATGACAAAAGAGATGATTCCAATTTCGACATCGTAAACAACCCTTTTCTGGACAGTAATATTCCAGTGGGACCTGCATATGGCGTATACATATCTCACCTAGTGGCATTTGCTAGATCCTCTGTTAAATGTGACGATTTTAATCAACGGCACGAATCATTGTTGCAGAAACTTATAAAACAGGGCTATATCACCAAGCGCCTCCATTCCAAGTTTCTCAAATTTGGAGATACATATCGCATGCCGATAGAAAAATACGAGCGTAGCCTGCAAGATCTATGGCGTTACGTTTCGTAACTGTGTTTAATTCCGCTTAACCCGGGACTAGGGGCCGTATGAACCCATGTACGTCAAGATCTTCGTGATGCTCGTATGAACAGCCACAATCAAAGCGTGACTGAGATACATCATTCTCTAGATGACTCTAGAGCGTTTATTATGGATAAAGAATACTGATCAGCGATACGGATTTGATATTTTTGGAACATCAGGATGTCTTGCCTGCATCATTGAAAACTGTTGGCCGCTTCTCACTTGCAGGAAACTTGTCTATGTTGATGTACACTATGATTGTCTTTTTGAATTTGGTGTTATTACTGTTATACGGAAAGTGGAATAGGTTTTTGTATTATGGACGCGGATATTCTTTAACGGACGACGACTGAAATATAAATGACGGACCAGGCGCTTGTAATTGTGACATATGCTAATTGTGATCACCGACCAATGGACTAGGTCGTCTTGTGAATCAACATCAAGACCCATATATTCACCTACCAACGTGAAGCTACACAGCCTATCCATCCCAGTGCTAAAAAATACGGATCTCAGCGGCACTCTTTCACACAGTAAGCGTTCACATGCCCTGTGGCATGACTTAACTGCATGACCCTGATACTGAGCCAGAAAGGAAGGGAGTCATACGAGGTTTTCTTGGAGGAGCATGGGATGTGGCCATCAACTATTATCAGTAAAATTTTAGCCTGATCCCGATTGTTAACACCGAATAACAGGTGTATAGCATGAGCATGTTAATGACATCCGAAGTAACATGTTTTTAGTCTTTGCGTACTGCAACCGCTCCACCACCTCCCCCGCCCCTTCACAGAATTGTGAAGGGCCGATCGTCCCCCCGCCCACCGACATAACTGATTATCCAGCAAAGCCGTGGACTAAACTATACGGTGGTGGGCCTCAAAAATCGCCCCATCGTAAAAGATAGCTCTATCCCCATGGGTTTGTTAATAGTATAGTCAGAGACAAGAACATGGTTGTATGTCTACAGTCAATATGAGGGTTATGCAGTGTAACCTAAATCTTATTTTGCAATCTATAGCATGCTAGCGAAATTTCATATTAAACAGTGTAAGTTTAAGCTATCTGGCATGTCTGGTTGCCAAACTGGCTAACATTAAAACAAAAACAATGTTGTTACAGCAACAATATGCCACACTTACTTTCTACATGTACAAGGGACCATGCATTATTTACCTATTACCTCTTGTCCGGCATATACGTTTCGGAGTCGAAATCACACGATCCTTTTAACCCTACCCGGGGCATACTCCCCCCTCCCCAATCAAATAGTCAACCCCGAAAAGAAAAAAACAAACGAGAGCTGACACTGTGGCTCTGTAGTTTATCGCATTGGGGTCATTTTTTAGAATAGTTGTATACCCCGAGACAGGATCATGGGTAAATTCAAAATTGATGTTTACTAACCAACTGTAGTCACTCAGGAAAATATATTCAAATGAACCACATAATAACCTACTGTCGTGACTGTGGAAGATTTATTTAACGATCACAACACGTTTCACAAGGGTTGAACTTTGCAACCGGTGTTAAAAACACCATCAAGCCAAATCCAAATTATGATGCTAAAAATATAATTAGGTGGAACTAAGGGGTCACGCCCAATCGATCGAGATGGTTTCTTGGTTAACGAGTAAAACCGATAAATATCTCGTCTCGAAGGGTCCCGGTTTATCTCTATCGATTGTTGTCCCGGTTTTCTCCCGGTTTTCTCTCGAAGCTCAAGTCCATCTCGATCCCCCTCGAAAAAACTCGACTTGCTTCGAGAGTGGATTCGAGATGCCTTCAATGAAGGTTTAAACTTGCGGAAGGTGTGCTCTCTTAATATACCATTCTCTGTGGCAGTGGGGTTAATCTCGGCGAGGACATATGCATTAAAACACGGATAATGAATCGGATTGAACATGATTCATTTATTGTTATTTTGTTTTCCCGTCTAGAGATTTGCAGTCGTATACTTGCTCTAACAGCGCAAGTTCTCTAAGTGTTATGTATAGAAAGAAAGAAACATCAACAATTGAAATTGCGTAAGGTGGCTCATTAGTGTTCAGTCTAACATATTTCGATTTTTTTTTTAGAATTTGAATCACTGTATGAGATACGCCCAGGAACGGCGCATTGAAATACATTTTGCAAGTTTGGAATAAAATTTCCCTGAAAGTATATCAGAATCGGAGATCTTTATTGACAATAATCATTTGATAGAATCTTGACTTATGGTACCACGGTTTGCCAGACATTTCCCCGCTATTCAGAAATACAGGGGCTTTGAAGACCACGGGAACAGCGGTTAATTAACTGGAAATCGGGAAATATAAACATAAACGCTCAATCGAAGTGTTTGAGCATTCCCTATCAGCCTTTCACACATACAAAATGCGGTATCGTCGATAGTAAAGTGTATGGAAAACGCGACATTAAAAGGGTGTGGCCGTTGGCCTAAATGCTGATTGCACTATGAATTGACCAGTAATTACTTTCATTATCCGATTAATTGGCTAGACACATGAAATCAGCAAAAACTAATTGAATGCGAGTATACAAGCCCCGTTTCTTCGTTTTTGTTTCTTTCAAAGAAATTAACCCTTCTCTATTCGCTGGTGTTTCATATCGACGGTTTTCTTCTCAGACCGACTGCTGTGCGCATTATTGACACCTCTACTTCCGATTTTCAGAATTTCCGCTCACCTGCAGGTAAGCTTATATCAGAAATAAACTTTGTTGATATAATCTCCTTATTTAAACTATATTACAAGAGAGTAAATCACAAAAAATGGAATCGGCAATGAAAAATAGAATAACCTTGTGTTAGTTCCACAGCAATAAAGAAGATATACAGATAACAACTGAATGTATATCAAAGATAATTAATATAACTTTAATTTTTCGGTAGAACCGATTCCAGTTTGGGTCAAAATAACTTTATAGAACATTAATTAACGCATGCTTCCATGTCATTATTATTCAGATGATTTCTACTTGACGTATCATTTAATTCGCGTCGGATACTATAGTCTGTCTATTTGAATTAGTCGTCTACTTTGGAGCTTGTCAATAATCAGCAGTTAACTCTGCATAAATTTTCTTTTTTGCATTGTGTAGAACAAACAGAAATCTACAAAACGACTGCCATTTCCCCGTGATATCGATAATATATCGCGTTTGAAATAACTTTTTAATTCTCTCCATATAAAACTCCAGTACAGTTGTTTCATGTACCGAGACTCAATTACATAGGGAGACGTCATAATGTATTCGTGCTGTCTAGCACAAAGGTCAACAATGCCTTGTATGGTCATAGAGGTGTGTGCGGTTTATCATTCGGCAATTTCACTGGGCATGGAATATGTGCGACACTCTCACGGACCGCCTGTTTTTAATATATTCGGCATTAATGACATTTGTGCCAATGCGCATGAATACATTATAACGTCTCCCTATGTAATTGAGGCCCGGTGCATAAACAACTGTACTGGAGTTTTATATGGAGTGAATGATAAAGTTATTTCAAGCGTGATATATTATCGATATCACGGAGAAATGGTAGTCATTTTGTAGAGTTCAGTTTGTTCTACACGCTGCAAAAAAGAAAATTGTTGCAGGGTTAACTACTGATTTTTGGCAAGCTCCAATGTAGACGACTAATAGACAGACTATATTCAGATATTACTATCAATTATCGATGTGAGAGCAGGTCGTTTAATTATATTGATATATGGATAAATGACACTTCTTCTGTCAATTTGATTCAGTAAACATCATGACATATCGATCAAACGGTTATATCGATTACCCGTTCATTAGCATGGAAAACATCTATAAAAAAACTCGCTGTCGGGAATTTATTTTGGGCCGCGATATGCGTTTACGAAGAGCGCCCCCAAAATATTCGCCTGAGAAGCTAAGAAACGGCCAAATTAATGGCAAAGATACGGACATATGGAAACCGGGACCCCTTTCGAGATTACCGATCAAATTCGTATCCATCCCGAAACCCGGGACATTTCGATCGAGATAGAACAGGGAGCAAACCGGGAGACATCGCCAGGGGTCCGGTTCTGCCCTCCCGGTTTCAGTCGAGAAATTCCTCGATCTATCTCGAAGGCATCGATAAATTGCCTCGATTAAATGGACGTGACCCCTAAGTTATATGTAACTGATCAAATTTTTCTCACATTCAATTTGGTCAACAGCTTATTTCCCTGGTCATCGATTGCCCTGTTCAAGAAATGGGCGACAGCTTCCTTCGTGCATGTGATGTGGACATCGGAAAGCATGGTATAGGTATCTGCCGGAGTTTGTAACTTTTCGGCCATTTTCTCCTGATAAAGCTTGAGCGCCTCTCCCATGGTTTTCTGATTCTCCAGAAACGCCATTGTGTTTCGAGCGTCCTCTATGCAAGGGAGTGTTCCCTTCTGGATCGCCTCAACGTAACTGGTTACCAGGGCAGCGAACACTAAAAAACATATTAGATAATTTCATAATACTTTTCGTCATCATGCCATTCTTAAGTGTATTTAAACTGACAGATATGGAAATAAATAAACGGATTTGAGGTTTACCATTAATTTTGACCACAATCCTCATGTCTAGATTAAAAATGGGCATAGCTGCATAAAAGTGACTTCGATTGTTGACATGTTGGCTTGAAAAATATAACGTTCTCCATTGTCCCATGAGTATGGTATACCTATGTTCCACACCTGTCCGTTGCCTCAAACTGCAGACATCGAACTGAATTATCCGGCGGAAAGATGAGAATATACGGACGGATAAATCTTGATAAGACGTGGATACTTGCTGGTTATCTCCCTTGCCTGTCAAACTAAACGCTTTCGCCGCTCCGATAGAAAGGATCCTTTATAATCATTTCGAAATTATCTATCATATCGCGAGGACACCATGGAATGTTTCTGAATCAGCGTTGCGTTTTACACGACGTTGTAAATCATGACGAATGTCAATTGCCCCTTTGTTCATCACGATGCACAGTGTATACAATATAACATCATGTGAATGTAGGTTCATAAGTGATGGAAATGACACGGACTATGACTATATATCCATCTTTACCCCTTCGGATACAGTTTTTCCCAGAACTGTTAACCCTACCTGGCCTGGGCGGGGGGGCTCCCCTACCAAAATTTCCGCGCTATCTCCGGAACGATAAAAAAGAGAGCTGAAACTGCGCGACTTAATTAACAGTTGACAATAAATTAGGGGCAAAACAAATGTTTTTGGACGGTCCAACTAAATTTTTAGGAGGATGATATTTTGTTAAACTGCGGTATTGTAGTACTGTCTTGGTACTATTGAATGAGGACTGGCTGGATGACAAATGTACAATTCAATTGTACCGATTTATTATCTCATATGTGTGTATCAGATGTTTCACAAAACGGAATATAGCATGCACCCGGGGCGGACTGGGACACTTTTCCCGGGGTGCACTGGAAACATAGTAATCAAATGTAAAATTTACTTTCATCATAAATGCTATTAAGGTGCATTATTTTGTTTCAAAGATACATGTAGCAGTAATTACAAGTCCCATCGGATTTGATGAGTTTTAATAACAATTTCCAAGTTAGATGCTTCCGTTGGAAGGGAAATCATGCAATCTATTTTACTCTTAAAATTTAGCGTCTGATAAATATTTTATGTGATGTAGGGGTCTACAATAAGAAATAACTTAGCCATCGCTGTTGCATCGTCTAAACTTGTATGAAAAGTAACAGTATATACTTGACTTAAAATATATTGTTCCACTGCATTCCAGTGAGTGTCCCGAGGCATCCCGTACCTGTGGGAAACTGGGACATTTTTGATACTTTTTGAAATGTAATTCTGGAGAAAAGCATAACAGCTATTTTAGATGTTTTGTCTGATGATGTCATACTAAATGTCAGTTATACCTAGAGCATATAACAGAGCAAAAGTGAAAAATGTCCCAAATGTCCCAATTACCCCCCTATGTCTCGATTCATTCCTGACAAATTGCGACAGTGGCGACCCTGTGTTCTGTACAAGACACGATCGAACGACGGTACCCAAGAGACCAGCTTGGACCATTCAAAGGTTCTTCTCTGAAAACACAGTTTGCGTTCTAAAAAACATATTGATTGCATTGTCGTTTGATACATTTCATGTCAAGAACGACGAGTGATGATAGACATCAGTATAGTTTAAGACTGTGATAGAGGAAGGTCAGTTGCCCAGGGACGAACTGAAGCTGTTTAACCTGAGACGAAATGAGACAAATGAATGAATAGTGTATTTAAACATTACCTTGCATGTTTACTTACTTCTGCCCGTGACCGGATTTCCGGTATCCAGTTGTTTCTGTCCGCATTGCTCGTGTATAAACTTCCAGAACATGGTGACTTCATCTACAAAGTCTGGCTCTAATTCATCATCCGAGGTTTCGTCCAGTCTACGCAATATTTTATGACTACCGGTCGGGGTAGGGCGAAACGCTTCCTTTTCTTGAAGTATTGGCGAATGCTTAGTCGTGGCAAGTTGTACTTCCTACTCCTTCTATCTCGTTCTGGCAGACATTTCAGGCAGTGTTCCAGGTAATCATCTAATGATATCTCACGGCCATTCATTTGTAACTCCAGCATAAAATCTCTCAAGACAAGCACATATCTGGGGAAATGCAGATCAAAGTCCTCTATTTATGCGCCAGTTTCAGACGCTGCTGTCTTAATATAATCTGAGATGTCGGTGACATAGCTTGGAGTGAATGTTGAGGAAAATGGTTGAATTTTGGCCAGGCATTTAAAATTACTTACCACATGATAGAAAACGCATGGCAAAGTAAGTGCTATGATGAAATGCATATATCAAAGATTTGTTGGACGTATGTGAAAAAGAAACATTTTAAAGACTTCATACACCTCATCGACTTCTACTTTCACACCTCAAATTAGCCTTCATAGATCGAAGAGTCACGTTCGATATGCAAAGGATACCTATAATAAAGCCGATTTTTTTCCACTCCAAATTCTACCATATCAGATTTTTCTTGAAGTTCACATACCGAAATATCCCCTCCAAAAAAACGGAGATGTTCAGTTGCATAGAAATGGAGATATGATTGAAAAAATACGCAATCGGGCTTGTTTGGGTACTTTGGGACATTTTCATGAAGGTTTTTCTTCTGTAGCAAAAATATGAGAAATCAAACCAAAACCATTCGTGGACCTTTCCAATATTCAAACTTCCTAATATATTCTGTTACAATATTTTGGTTTTATTACCCTTCGGCCAACTTTGGCCTAGGGGTATTGTCGTCATCATGTACGGCTGTCCGTACGTACGTCCGTACGTCCGTACGTACGTCCGTCCGTTACCGCGATATTTACAGAACCGTTTCATGCATGGCAACCAAACTTGTTACATCTATTTATCTTCACGTAAATCAGAAGCCTATCGAAAATGAGTCATCTCGGACAATATTTCGCAGAGTTATGCCCCTTTTTACAAATAAAAATCCATTTATGATTTGTTATTGTGATAATTTCATAACTGTTCCATATACAACATCCTCACGTGATACAGTTGTTTCTCTTGACCTGAACTAGATGCCTATCGAAAATGAGTCGTGTCAGAAAGTGTTTTGCAGAGTTATGCCCCTTGTCTAATAAAATCCGTTACCGCGATATCTACAGAACCGTTTCATGCATGGCAACCAAACTTGTTACATCTATTTATCTTCACGTAAATCAGAAGCCTATCGAAAATGAGTCATCTCGGACAATATTTTGCTGAGCTATGCCCCTTTTTACAAGTAAAAATCCATTTATGATTAGGCAAACAAAATTACAAATCAATCGTGTGCTCTTAGTAACAATGGACAAAAAGATCCTCCCATCTTTTTATATCTTTTTTCCCATATATCGTGAAGTTAACTGTGGAAACTTCGGTGCTCATTATATTAAAGTTGTTTATACAGTCAAGTTATGTATTACACCAGAGCCTTAAATCCGTACCCGATAAAGAGCCTATCCAAATCGCCTTTGTTTTTCTGGATATTAATTTTCAGGCTTGAATTATTATAGAAAAATGCGAGGCAATGTAATGCTACCTCTGCAGATAATGGAACATTTATGGGGATATCAAATCTCCTTGCGTGCAATCTCGGTGTAAGATAAAACATGATGGAGGTTATCATTCTGCATGATGCGAGTACTTGCACTACTAGTAAAACAGTTTTATCCATTTTCGAAAATTTCGCCAAAATTGAAAGATTTTTAAACTTGGTTGATTAAGTCCCAGGATACTGATAAAGTCGACCAATAATGATAAACCAGGTATTTCCGTGTGTTTTGTTTCAAACAATATGTCATATATAATTCAAATCTTTTCTTCAATGCGATAAACCCATTTTGGTCTTCATGAACTATTTTATCAAGTAAGTGTCTATAATCTACAATACAGGCTGGTTAATCTAAAACTAACATTTAAAACAGTAATTGGAAGGTTTGTTAGGTCGTCAATTTGATAAAACCAAGAGAGTCAAACAGGAAGGGGGTTATCCAAGCATCATGGTGCCAATTATGTTTGCATCGATGGAGTGTCCTGTAAGCAGATGAGGGGATGTTTTTGTTCTTTTTGGAGTAGTATAAAACACTATTCTATTTTATCATCAGCCAATCCTTGACAATTCATACGGACTACATTTACACTGTCATTTTTCATGTTTACCTAAATATATTCTATACTTGATTGAAAATATGTTCGCTTGAATTTCACGCTTGAATGGGTATGTAGAAAAACATTCATACATTCAAATAGCATGTAATCACGAGAAATAGGCAGAAAGGATAAGGCAGCATACTAAATTTATAACAAACATCGATAATAGGTGTGTAAACACTGAAACTAGAGCTTCCGTCTATTCTATATATCACACATCCGCTCACACACAAAAAATATAAGAACACGTCATTCAGAAATCAGGGGAAAAGACATAAAACTGATTATAGTAATTGACAGTACATGTAGTCAGTAATAAATTAGAAAAGATTCGAACTGTTTGTTTAAACAGCAGCCAGTGTACATTCGAAAATACCTTCAGTCCGTCTAAATGTTATAGCATTGTACCGAAAGTAGTGTTGAATACCGGCGATAAACACCGGCGAACACCTGCAATGATGTGACGTTGACGGTTAGCGGGGATAACTATAGTGAGCTTTCTCGCAATTTGCAACAATGTTCGCACTGACCAGCTAGGAAGTGACGCCTCATTCAAAAATTGTTTTCATCAATGTGGAAGGCATACACTAAAACATTTGAGCTAATTTGATAGAATCCCGTAATAAATATTCGATTGTGCATGTTTGAATCGAAATAAAGACCTCGGAAGTCGGTTTCAAATTTCCCAGATAAACACCAGTTGGCACGAGTCCAGCAGTTTAGACACGAGGCCGCAGTTTAGACCCGAGGCCCTCGGCCTGCGGCCTCGGGTCTAAACTGCTGAACTCGTGGCAACTGGTGTTTATCTGGAAAATTTGAAACCTCTTCTCCCGTCTTTGTTTCTTAATTATATCCTAAAGAAGAGAAAAAAATAGTTTAGAACCTCATCTACAAAAGGTATCGAAAAATCATTGCAGACTTTAACGTAAAACGTTCAGATGAGGTCATAATAACATACAGTCGTATGGTTTTATATCTATAACTGTTGTTATTCATAGTTTGCTAGTATTTTGCTAGTATATAAACGGAATAATACCATCCACAAGTACAAGTATCCGCAATATATCCAAAACGAAGCACCCGTGATACAAGCGTCTAGTCCTACATTCCATATTCAGCTGTCGTTCGCTAAGAATATCCGCGTCCATAATCCAAAAACCTAATTCATATAACAGCACAAGCACAAAAAAGCATAGTATACATAACAATAGGCTAGTTTCCTGCAAGATAGAAGCGATCAACAGTTTTCAATGATGCCGGCAAGACAGCATAGCTGATCAGTATTCTTAATCCATATGATTTTCGTTGTAAAGTCGTTATCTAGAGTAAGATTATCTAGGGAATGATGTATCTCAATCAAACTTTGATTGTGTTTGTTCATGAACTAAAACGGCCTCAAGCCCCCAGTTAAGCGGAATTAGACAAAATAGCTCTTGCACGTTACACTCGTATTCCGCTATCAGCATGCGATATGTATCGCAAAATTTACTAACGCTCTCACGGTGGCTACGGTGGCTACTGAATGTCGGAACTGATTCTAGCATTTTATCAGTTCCAGTACATACCCGATAGGCTTATATGGAATATCAGTCATTGAGTGTTTCATTGTCTATAGAGTTGCTTTCTAGCTGTATTCTGAACTTGGTGATACCAGGTACAGCGTATCATAACACAAGGCTATTCTATGGATAACAACTTCTTTATTGCTGTAGAGCTGACGTTTCGTTGGAGATACTTCCAACTTTTTCAAAGCTTCATTTA
Organism: Hanleya hanleyi; assembly: GCA_036873755.1. Taxonomy (NCBI): domain Eukaryota; kingdom Metazoa; phylum Mollusca; class Polyplacophora; order Lepidopleurida; family Hanleyidae; genus Hanleya; species Hanleya hanleyi. The sequence goes on from JAVTVY010012602.1 coordinate 52,936, forward strand.
GCTTTGAAAAAGTTGGAAGTATCTCCAACGAAACATCAGCTCTACAGCAATAAAGAAGTTGTTATCCATAGAATAGCCTTGTGTTATATACGCCGACTTCTAAATGCCAAAGAAACAGCGTATCATGTTGGACACGGCGTCTCATGTTGGGCACACCGGTTCTCGTCAGATCACCGAAATTAAGCAACGTTGAGCTCGGTCAATACTTGGATGGATGATCGCGTGCTGTACTGACTGGGCTGATCAGTGTCCGGGATAATAAGAAGTGTGGACACTCTCGTGTTCTGGCACATGTATGCACCGTCGTGATATGACTGAAAAAATGTTGAAAACGACGTTAAATCCTACTCACTCACTCACTTGATGATACCATAGTCGTATAGCGCATAGCCATTTCAAAGGATACGGACAGAGAGAGAGAGAGAGAGAGAGATGTTTATAAGAGGACAAGTAAAAAAGAAGAGAGAGAACTAATGAAAAACAAACAGAAAGTTCAAAAAGAACTACCCAAAATAAAACGACCTTTGATAAATTAACCTTATATATATTCGCTTGAGCAGTTTTGTATTTCATTTCTTCATACAGACTAAAAATGACTCAGTCACCAACTATCATTCAGTGGAATTGCAGAGGAGTTTGGCCAAATTTGAATGAACTCCAATTATTAACTCAAGATTGTGAACTATCAACTTTTTGTCTCAACGAGACGTTTCTGAACAAAGCAGATAAAGATAAATTTCGCCAATACACACCTTATCATTTCTACGCTTTAGACTAACATGGAAAAGCTACAGGCGGCTCTTCAATATTGAATCAAACGGGTGATTTACACAGTCCTGTTGATTTAGTGACAGATTTACAAGCTATAGCAGTTCGTATTACCTTGAATTCTGTTTTCACATTATGCACAGTGTACAACCTTCTTCTGGTAGTCTCCGGCTTAATGAACTTCAGGATCTTTACGATCAGCTCCCGAAACATTTAATGATGGGTGATTTTAACAGTCGTAATATCCTTTGGGATAATGAAGACAATTGTAAAGGTAAAATTCTTGAGAATTCTATATCAAATAATTTCTTGTGTATTTTTAATGATGTTTCTTATCAACATTTGTCCTCAGCTCATGGAACCTATTCAGCATTAGATATCTCACTTTGCGACCTTTATATTCTTGAAGAATTTTCCTGGTCTGTTCATGATGACCTTTGTGGAAGTGATCACTTTCCCACTGCCTTAAAAGCTGTTCGTTCAGCTGATGACCCACCATTCACGAGGTATAATTTCAAGAAAGCAAACTGTCCCAAATTTGAAAACCTTTGTTCACAAAATCTTTCGCTGATGTTCCAGATCCTATACAGTTATTCTCAGATATGCCGATAGAAATTGCCAACCAAACCATTCCCACACCAAGCAGATCTAAACTTAGAATGTATTTCTGAACACATGTGTGTTTCTTGTTCGTGTGTGTGCGCGCGCGCGAGAGAGAGAGAGAGAGAGAGAGAGAGAGAGAGAGAGAGAGAGAAGAGAGAGAGAGAAGCGGCAAACAGATTTCCAAGATCGTGATATTCTAATAATATCACTTGCTCTTGAACGGATGGGATTTGCCCGGACCACGTCTCTCCATTACGGCTCGCATTTGTGTTGTCACTGCGCACGTCCTATGGAATTTGAATATGTGTTCTCCTTAACCCTACCTGGCATGAGACGGGGGCTGGGGGCTGGACTCCCCCAGTGATCAGCATTTTTATAAATAACGTTATGATCGTATACATATGGCCTGCATATGGCGTATACATATCTCGCCTAGTAGCATTTGCTAGATCCTGTGTTAAATGCGACGATTTTAATCAACGTTTGGCGACACATATCGCATGCTGATAGCAAAATACGAGCGTAGCGTGCAAGATCTATGGCGTTACGTTTCTAATTCCGCTTAACCCGGGACTGGGGGCCGTGTGGGCCCATGTAATTCAAGGTCATCAAGGTGCTCATATGAACAGTTACAATCAAAGCGTTACTGAGATACATCATTGTCTAGACGACGACTTTACAACGATTATTATGGATTAAGAATACTGATCAGCGATACGGATTTTATGTTTGGAACATCATGATGTATTGTCGGTATCATTCAAAACTGTTGACCGCTTCTCTCTTGCAAGACACTAGCCTATTTCTACTTATACTATGATTGTCTTTTTGAATTTGGTGCTAATACTTGTATATGGAATATGGAATAGGTATTTGGATTATGGACGCGGATATTCTTTAATGGGCGGAGGCTGAATTATGAATGATGGTTTAGACGCTTGTAACTCTTACTCTCATCGTCGCAGGAAACAGCCTTAATTTTTTTTATTTGAGTATTTTTGCAATTGATTCTAACTGTCATATGGAAAAGATATTTCGATTATTGACGCGAAAGCTCTTTCTGTGACGTCTGCGTATTGAATGTCGGATATTTGAATTTGAATGTATCTGCAATACACCTATTACATGCCGAGCAAATACATGAGTAATACATATTGCAGCATCATCAGAAAATACATGTAAGCAATAAAGAAGTGAACAATGGTATAATTCTATCTATATCTACAATATACTTGTTGCCACAACACCTAATATTGTGTCTACTGTGCTACGATCAGTATAAAATACTACTATTATCATATTGTTGTACACGAGTTACTAACAATACAGAATTAAGACATATCTCGTTGAACTGCTTCAGAGTGGGCTTGAAAAAAACTTATAGATATATGCACAGATAGTTACACAAAGTGGAGAATAATTGTTTCTCATTATAACATCAAACTGATCGACTGGCGATAGAGTAGAAAAATCGGAATAGATAGCATCGAGCTCATAAAATAATTCGGCTCTTAGAACAGAATAATGGGAACAGTGGAGAATGAAGTGCATTTCATCCTCTACCGCACCAGTATGACATAATCTGCATATTCTATTATCACGTGTAATAATTGGAGTATGATGTTCAGTTTCAATCATCAGATTGTGATT
>JAVTVY010012603.1:0-2500 GCA_036873755.1 Hanleya hanleyi
AAAACTCAAAATGTCTTACGAAGGAACTTGATGCTAAAGGTCACATACCGTACAGACATGTATCCACATGGGATTTCTCGACTCTCTATACTACAATCCCCCATCAGGACCTTATTGACCGTATCAGTTCATTAATAGTATCTGTGTTCAAGAAAACTGATCGTAGATATATTAATGTCGGAAGCCATATGCCAAATGACTAAGAAAGATATCACGTCCATGGATGTTTTTGTTTGCGTGAGCTTCCGTTTGAATTTCCTCATTAAAAATATCTATGTGAAATTTGGCAACACAATATATCAGCAGCATATAGGTATTCCAATGGGTACTCAATTGTGCACCCTGTTGGCTGACTCTGTATCTGGTCTTTTATGAATATGACTATATGCAGGCGCTTTCAAAAACTGATCCATTCAAAGCCCGTTCCTTCTCATTCACCAAACGCTATATAGACGATCTTCTCGCTGTGGATAATCGCTATATAAATGACGCAGTGAAGGATATATATCCACCTTCACTGGATTTGAAGGAAACTACAGATAGCCCTACAGCCACATCTTATTTAGATATCTATCTCTATAAAAATGAAGCGGGCATTCTCTCTCGTCGACTTTATGACAAAAGAGATGATTACAATTTCGACATCGTAAACTATCCCTTTTGGATAGTAATATTCCAGTGGGACCTGCATATGGCGTATACATATCTCGCTTAGTAGCATTTGCTAGATCCTGTGTTAAATGTGATGATTTTAACCAACGTCACAAAACATTGTTGCAGAAACTTATAAAACAGGGCCATTCCACCAAGCGCCTCCACTCAAAGTTTCTCAAATTTGGCGATACATATCGCATGTTGATAGCAAAATACGAACGTAGCGTGCAAGATCTATGGCGCTACGTTTCGTAACTTGTGTCTAATTCCGCTTAACCCGGGGCTAGGGGCCGTATGAACCCATGTACTTCAAGATCCCCATGGTACTCATATGAACAGTCACAATCAAAGCGTGACTGAGATACACCATTCTTTAGATGACGACTTACTACGAATATTATGGATTAAGAATACTGATCAGCGATACGGATTTGATATTTTTGGAACATCATGATGTCTTGCCGGCATCATTGAAAACTGTTGACCGCTTCTCTCTTGCAGGAAACAAGCTTATGTTTATGTATACTATGAATTTGGTGCTAATACTGTGATATGGAATATGAAATAGGCCTTTGGATTATGGACGCGAATATTCTCTAATGGACGACGGCTAGATTATGAATGACGGACTAGACGCTTGTAATCGAAACCGTAACGGTGGGGTCCGGCTGGATATCCAGGCTCTTCTGAGCTGTGGGTATAGGCGGGCTCTCCGTGATCGCACCACCAGTGGCATTCGTCTCCCCGGGCTCATCTTCGCTAGGTCTGACCCTCATGGGTGCCTCTATAGTGGAAAGTTGTCGCTCATACCGTGGTGATGGACTATGAATCAAACGTTGGTGCTGTCTTAACTGACTGGGTCGTTTGAAGAGTTGACCACAACCGTTACATTGTTCCGTCGCGCCCTCGTGGAATGAGCGTTCGTGGCGCAGTAAATGATCCTCCCGATTGAATGACCGTGCGCAGGTTGTACAAGTATACCGAGCATGGTTGTGGGTGGAGGGCTCGTGGCGTCGTAGATTATCTAGACGAGTAAACAGCTTCTGGCAAGTTGTGCAAGTGAACATCTTGGTGGTTGACAGAGTGTCTGATGAAACGGCCAGCCCGCTTCCCTTTTATAGCACGCTAGCTGGTGATCTATTTTTAGCACACTCAGTTCAACTATCCCCAAGTCGAGGGCCGAGCCGTGACATCTTCGGTAACCTCCGTGTCTCTTCGGTCACCTCCGTAACGTCAACGACCAACATGTAGACATATAGAGTATGTACGGCATGTTATGGTATTCATCAGTGCATGAGTGACGCATTCAGCCGATGGGGGTGGTCGGTCAGCTTGGTAACGAAAAACGTAACATTGGTCACACTCTCCACTGTCCACTTGATGTTGGGGCGTTGTTGTTGGGCCCATTCCAAGGGATCCACGGTGTCCAGTTTCTCCAGCATCGTCTCTAGCGACACACGGTTAATGATGGTAAACGGTTGGTCAAATACCCGGATGTTACTACTCGGGTAAAAGTATCGGACTTGGACTGTCTCCTTATGCTGCAGCACATAACCAAACGCCAGATTCAATCTGAAGGCCGTAGTTTGATCTTTGAAGATGGCTTCCACGTAGCTACGTAGACGGGCGAGGTCGGTCAGTCGGAAATTGTAGATATCTTGAATAGGGCGATGACGGCAGAAACAGTGCCGGATCATGGGCCAATGGCGCCGATAGATGTCACTCACTGGATGGTCTTCGTGTAACAGATCGCTGGGAACATTTATGGGTTCGGCCACGAAGTGTACTTTGCCCTCCACGTCGTACAAAATCTGGCCCAAGGTCTTGTCGTCGGAATTTGACTGTT